>KB688314.1:0-13990 GCA_000349165.1 Anopheles christyi
ACATGAAAAAAAATACACTAAAAAAATTTATCATTCACCACAGCCCAATCACAGCTTAATCTACTCAACGTACGAGCTCAACCGGTACATCCATTTCACTGGTGTTATGCAATCCTTAAATGCATCCCACCATGCAACGGGTAGATGGCGATGTGTAGCACGATGCCGCAGAATTGTTTATGTCGCTTTTAAATGACGATGATTTACTAATAAGATTCCATTCATTATGCATTCAAAAACGAACATTATCAACTAGAGCGATAACGCCACCGATTTGTGTTGCGTTTTATTATGCACAGTGGCAATCACCACCCGGAAGAGGGTTTGCGGAAAGACGTAGGTTGCGTAGACATCTCTATCCCGAAACAACGCGCCAGCGCTTCAAACGAAATCCTTCCCGCCCTTAGATGAGCGCGCGCACAAACGATGAGAGTGCGCTAGTTTATCATGTTTATGGTTTACGATGAAAGCTATAAAAGAAAGGCCCGTAAAACGTAACACTCCACTTTAAGTACTTGGCAGCTTTCTCACTGACAGGCAGGCAGGCAGGCGTGTGTTCCGACGCTATGAAGGGGTTTCTCTGCTGGCAAATGGATTCAGTTTTCATCGGTCTTCAAACTTCGGTACCGAGTTTTGTTGCAGGAGAAAATCACAAATCGCTGTACGCTTTACTGTCGTGAGGGAGCACCCGTGTCTTAAGCTGTCCTGTTTTGTTACTCTCGGAAACTTTTCAATACTTTTCCACCTCAAAATCACACCGTTTCGGATCTGCAGGAGGACTAATTTTGTCCGGAAACGAAAATGCTGAGTATTGTACGGTCATTTCTTCTGTGATATTGCTAGGCTCAGATGTTGATATCTTCTGCTACCTAACAACCGGTGTGGTAGCAAATTTTCCAGCTTCTTCGAAATGAGCTAAAGCCTCTTGCTAGCTTCAGCATAAACGCACATTTTTCCACCGAATCGAATGAATCAAATCACAAAACCAGGAAACCACCAGCACACAGCCACCAATATTTTCCTTTCCATCTCATCATTTCCTTCCACGCGCTACCCACACGCTTATTATTGGTGTGATGTCCTTCCACGAAATAAAAATCCTACACCGCTTGCCAAACAGAATATGGCTCGAATTAGCATACCAGTAAGTACCAAAAAAACACAAAAAGGAAATGAAAAACACATTCCATCTCTCCACTTTGAAATTCATTTCAATTTGTATGTCGGCTCGGCGCATAATAAGGCGCATGGGTCTCTCCATTACCTCCAAAGCACCTCGCTGAAAGCAGTGTCGCTAAAGAACTCTCTCCTCGAAACATAAAAAGCTTTTGGTGGGGAAAGTTGCGTAAAACGATTGTTTTACGACACGGTACGCCGTCGCTGTCCAATGCACTGAGGGGAAGGAGGAACAGAACATAACCAAACAAGGAAGAGAGAGAAAAACAACAACATTGTAACCGCTATTACGACCACATGATGGCCAGGACATCGTCAAAAGCAGGCTCAAAGAAAGCACTCTCACACATCGTGAACGACGTCATTAGGGCGAATTAGTGTCGAAAGCCTTGAATGGCTGTTTTTGCTGTGCAGCATCGGAAATTTAGCAGGTGTGTAACATAAACACACAGACACACACATGAACAAATGCACATACAGAATGCATAAATGTACGAAAATGGTCGACAGCTAGGTTTTGTCATCGCGCGTGAAGTCCCAGAAATGGGTGTTTCGTCGTGTTGCCATGGCAACAAGCATTTATCCTTGAGACATAAATGGAAACACTCACAAACGCACACACATACGGGCGTGCAGTCAGACAATTTCGTTCCCATCGAACTGCACGTTTATGCTAAGCCGAGTATCGTAAAGCTTGAGGACATAAAAATAAATGAGTTTTCAGATGCACATACGTTTTGGAAATAAAATTTATTTTGCCTTTGTGATTTTTTTTTAGCTTTTCCTAGAAATCCTATCCTTGATAACACACTTGAGAAAACCTCACACTCACACATAAAGTGAATGGTTTGCTCTTGTTTTTATTCTCCTCCTGCTTGCATATCCTTTTTAATCCCGTTGTCTCACAACGTTCGGCACGAGAATCGTTCAAAGTGTATGCAGCAGTGTGTCGTAAAGAACGCTCCCGATCGTCCTTTACTGACTGCGCTTGCAAATGTGTGACAACGGCGGAGCACAACCGAGTGCCCCATAGTCCAATGTCCAATATTCACCAAACTTCTCCCCGAACATACACCTTCCCACCCAACAAATCTACAAACGTTTAATGTTTAAAGTTCGTTTGCAGAAAAAGTACTTCGCCCAAGCACTAATGCTGCCCATTATTGTCGAGCGAATATAAAACAGCGATTTAGCATCACGACAAATGTAAACTTCCAGCATTAAGCTGTAAACGTGTAATTATGATACAATGAAACCATTCTCCGGGCTCGGTGTAAATAGGAGCATCAACTGTGTTCGGTGTTTTGCAAACATTGTTTTTTTTGTGTTTTGTTTTATCACGCCCGCTTAAGAAGCGGAAGGCACGGGTGCCAATGGGTGGATTGAATTTAATTCCAAGCCACAATGTTACAGCAGCAGCGGATAAGCTTTGGGTTTGATTTTAGTATCTTAAAAAGACTGCACGGCAAGTGAAATGTCTTAATCGAAAATGTCGTAAACCGTACGAATTTGTAGAATGAAAGAGATTGTTCAGATTATTAGTCTTTTTTTATAATAACCGTATGAATTTTATTAATAAAAACAACTTTATGTATCATTCGGTGGACAAATTCGGCGGACGTTCTAATTTCTGATAAATTTGCTTCAAAAACTTATTTAACACAAGTCATGGTTTAAATTGCAACCAATTAAAACACGAAATGTGATACAAAACGAGGCGCTTTATTAAACTTTTTTTTATTTGCATACAACTTCGGTACAATCTGTACAGTAACAACACTCCCGAATGAAAGTAACTGATTCATCATCGTTTATTGCGTTTTATACATCATTCCCTCCTCCTCCCAAAAAACAAAGAAAAAACGGGTTACAATAATCTGCCAGCACTCTAAATGCAAAAGGAACGCATAAATATGCATACTAGTTTCCTTGTTACAAGCTTACGATTATCATGTGCCACTGCTTTACCTCCACACACACTGCGACCAACCGACACACACGCACACATAAACGAAGTGAATACACAACACACAACAATACCAACCATCTCGACCACCTTGCGGGAGGCGGCATCCTAGCAGGCTGTGCCTGGCAACGAGGGAGACCACATTGCCTGTGCAAAACAGTAACATAAACAAAGCACAATGGTCCATGAAGTTTAACTAAACATTCATCCTCATCCCCTATGCTACCCGGGCATTCGGGTTTGCGAATTAAAGTCAATGCCCTTGGCCAACATTACGCCGGTTTTGGGTGGGGGGTGGCGTTGTACTTTAAGCGGTGAATATACAGGCCACAAAAATCCCCTTTACGCATAGCATTGCGGTATGGTTTGCCGTTTTTCGAGGACACTCGCTATTCGGTCCGAAGTGAGCTGGCTGGCAGTGGCAGAAAAGCGAGTGCACACTGATTCCTGCTGCTGGAATGTGAATTCATTTTCCAAACCCTGCCCCTACCCTACTCGCCCACTGTCCTTACTTTGGCCTGCACAATTTGACACACCGAAGCATGGGGCCCGGGTGGAATGGTTCGAATGCTTGTACTGGGCGACGGGAGATCCAACCGATGGAAGGTTTACGCGCGTGGTTTTCCACTGAAAACGTACTCGATGAACTTAGTTTATGTTTGTGGGGAGATTCGGGATTATAATATTTACGAAAACATGGCTGTTAACCAGGGAGAGACACACAAGGACCTACACGCGACCCCGTCTGATACAAGGTCGAAAGACGAAAACCAGCATATGGCTGGATTTTGTTTTGGTTTATCCTCTGCTTTAAAGCAAACCAGTGAGTTACACTGACCGTCTACTTCCAATTCCATACTGAGCCCTTAAAATGGAGAGATACTTTCCCTAATCTTGATCTTCTCTTGCAAATCATTGATTCGACTCGACGGTAAGACGGTTTCTTTGGTTTTCGGTTGCTTGATCCCTGCCGGTGCTTAAAATGCACAGCATAATCGTGGTTTCGTGGCATCGGAGACAGCAAGCATTAAATTACCACAATCTGTATGAGATGAGATTAGGCTGGACCAATGAAGATAAGCAGACCCTCTTGCGAGAAGTGAGACTGCAGCTGCATCAGTCAAGACGTTGGTTGCCAAGAAACAGTGGCCTGCTGGGTGCAGGGTGCATAAATTTACATCATACTTTTGTTTCTTACCGGTTGGATGGGCTCTTGGATGGAATGAAGCAGTTTGTGTTGGGAATATTAAACCACCGCAACGAATGTTAGTCTAATTTACATAAAGCGTACCCCTTGGTGCATTGCGTGTGATAAATATGCTAATATCATTTTTATTGGCATATTAAAATATTAGTATATTTGAAGTAATATTTTCGTTAAGAAATGAATTGAATGCGGGAATGTTTTAAAAATTTAAAAAAAGTTGATGTTACTAAATAAAAACTGGGTAAAAAAGGTATTTTTAAAGCGTTACTCTTGTTCATTAGAAGCTTCGTCTCACTCGTGAACAGCATCGTAATGAAGGAAGAATGAATTGGTTCATCACAGATCATGCGCAAATATTCATTGTTCCCCTTTTGACTATTACTGACGAAAACATCAGAATGAATTGGATGAATTTAATGATTGTTAAACAAAATGTAACATAAAAGCTACCACTTAAACATTTAAAGTAACATTTATAATGACATTTATTTATAATCACCTTTGGTTTGAATTACAAATGCATCTGATTTTTTTAATTATTTATTTTCAATAATCAGTTCTTCAAACTGTGAATGTATACCGATAAAGTAATAATTCCAAGCTTCAAAGAGTCAGGTAGAGCGAGTTCAGCTAGTCGAGTGAACCAAATTGTTGATATTGGAATTGTAAAACTGCAATTAAAATTGAAAGAGTTTTCTTCAGCTTCAAACTAAACATAAAAACTCAGCTTCAAACTAAACTTAAAAACTCTCCTCTTAACACTCACCCATAACCCATGTGTGGAATGTTTCATAAGGAAAAGTTTGCTCGCCATTACCGTTACACATGAATTTGATAACTTTTCGAAACACATTTCTTAAACAACATGTTCCATTTCAAAACTGCAATCATACAAACTTCAGGAGAACGGGTTATCAGTTAATATTTCAAAGAACTATCAAGCACAACAAATTTAGCTTACTTTATAAGTAAAGCTTTATTCTACAAAGCATAGCATCATCACAAACTCAAACAGCTTGCTGATAGAAGCGCTGAGCGTCAATATGAATGCAGTAATCAAAACTTTAAACAGAGAAAACATTTCCTCTGATATCCTTATGGCTGGAAGCATTTATTGGACTTTTCCGGTCCCATTTACCATTTACCAATAAAAGTAATAAATTTAAAGCAAACAAAGTTGATGTTTCAGCTGAAAAGGGAAACCAAACATCGCATTTTGAAGAATGAGAAATAATATGTTACATTTTTTTCTGGTTTCTGTGTGATTCAAGTTTCATGCTCAAGGCGGTACGATTGCTTGCCAGAAAACGGAATGAAAATTGAATCGAAAAAGTATAAAATATTTTCTCGAGCATTAGCACATGTTTCACACCGCATTAATCACTTTAGTCCCGGTGTAAATATTTTCCATTTCTCACGACCCGATTTTCCTTACCACCTGGTAAGGGGTTCGAGCATGTAATTGCGAATATTTTCAAATCGAAAAACATGTGCAATTACACACAAAAAAAAAAACATCAATCCGTATCGTTGTTTGGGTCGTTTTGCCATTCTAGCAAAACAGCATGATTAAGCAAACCCGTACCGTGTGGGATAACCGCGAGTCAAGTAAGGTAATGTTCTTCCCCATTTTCACACCGCATGGCAAAAGGTTACAGTATTCTTCCGCAGTTTGACTTTTCCTCAGTTTAGCCTTTAGCAAAGCATTTAAATCGGTTGCGTGTTCGAAGGTGAATTACGACTGATTGATTTGATACGTAAATAGCGTAAAAAGTACTCTCATCCGTAACATCTCAAGAATTTCCCATCCCAAAAGGGGGATGTTTGGGGAGTAAATTAGGGTTCTTGATCGCACATTTTCACGCAATCAAACTAACCAACAAGTCATTCACAACAACGTTACACCCGCAACGACCTGTCCGCGAAGAAGAAAAAAAAACACACGAAATAAGCTAAACCCCTCCATTTCGCAGCCTAATTTTCCTCTTATCCACACTTTCTCAACTTAGGAGAAAAAAACGCCAAGACGTGAGCGTACGGAAAACCGGTTCGACGTGATTTTGTAACAAAATCAGCACCCAAATATCGACGGTTTCGTTGTCGAGTTTAAGCATTTTGAAACCCACCCCTATTCTCCCTTCTCGCTGGTTTCCATCCATATTTCCGATTAGCTTACCATCCTCACCTCATACCAGTTCACTATTTCAGTTCTTTTTTTGCTTCCTCCTTTGCATGGCTTCAAAATCCGATTGCTGGCGAAGCGTGAAAAATTGACGAAATCAAAAAATGGAGGTTTTCCTTGCCACACCCCTTGCCGAAAACGGAAGGAAAATTTCCAACGGCAAAAACCTTTTTATCCAGAGCATCCCGTCAAATCCCGTCCTAGCTGATAGCGGGATGCCAATTCGGAATGGGAAAGTTGATATTTGTGAAATAAATTAGCCTCCCTCGGTGGTGTTATTGCCACGGTGGAAGGTAGCTCAAATCAAATGGAGCTAACCAACAAATGAAAGGAAAAAAAGCGTTACATCCAACGCTCCAAAATGGCTGGCCTGATCGTCCAGCATCGGATAGATAGTTCACCTTTTCAGCTTCAGCCGGCAAAGTGGCCTAGGAATGTGTTTTTTTCTCTCTCTCTCTCTCTTTCTCTCCCCTTCTCTTCACCTTCCTATTTTTCTTGTTTGCGGGATGAAACCATTTGCAGGACACCGTGAACGACGGACCAAAACATTTGAATATTTACAGTGCGTTGCGAACGTTTAAAGGTTGGTCAGGTGGAAAAAAGGGAGCGTTTTGGTGTTGCCCTTAACGAAGGTAGCGCTAATTCGATCCGTTGCTCCGTGGCAGTGGGGCGAAATTGATAGCTTCTTAGAGCATGCGGAGTGTATTCTTGCTTCTTTTTTTGTTGGGACAATCGTACCAAATAATGTTTTGCCGGACATTTGTTTACCGTTACGGAACGGCATCAAATAACGCATTGGTGCGTTTTTGCTCCTTTTCACCTTTTTGCGTGAAGGAGCAGCACAATTGTTCACAATTGGGAAGGTTTTCAGACCAATGTTAAGGAAGGTCTTGGCGGTGAAACTTCATTATTATCCTAGTACCTAAAACGGTCTCGCATTGTGAGAAAAAAAAATTAAATTGATTTTATTTTTTTACCCTTTAATTTTAATTGTCTGTTTTCAGTAAAATAAGATGGAACTTTTCTATCGATAATTTTGTATTTCATAACCTTATAATGGTCCTCAGTTGTATCCTGAATAAAGAATATTTAATTAATAATTTTACAGATTTTTTCCTTTTTTTCTTCGATGTACTGTTTTGCAATAAGTAGCTGTATTTTTGTGTCGATCACTGTAATCACCCATCAGCATTTTTTCCATTGGGTCCATCATTGCTTGCTACGCTTGATAAAAATTATTTAGCAAAGCTAGTGGGCTGAAGCAAACCCATTACGAAAAGTTTGCCCTACAGTTTGTCGCTTCCTTTTGGTTTGAAAAGAACTACTAAAAACTACCCCATCAAAACAGTGACGATCGCAGGTACTGTTCGAGTCCACATCCTTTCTCGTTCGTTTTCCGTTCGTCTGACTTTGCTTCATCGCCAATTCGTTCGCTGTTAATTTCTATCGTAGAAAACAGCTTATCCTACTCTTTTGCACAGCCATGCCATGCCAAAAATGAACTTGGCCGCATCAAATTTACGAAGCAGCCGAGAGACGATTAAGTAAAACATTTCTTCTCTCCACCCTTAGCTGATAGCAAATCAAGGGAAATGTGTATTTCGTTGAGTCGGTGTCGGCAAAAAGAATGTCGGAAGGAAGAAAGATGGTTCGTCCTGGTCGAAAAGAATACCCTCATTTTCGGTGAATCATAAGCCATTTGGTTGGTGGGGTTTAACTCATCGAAAAAGCACCGCTCGCTGCGGTTTTTGGCAACATTCACCAGGAAGTACCGCCACCCGGTCGGTCCCTAATGGGTGATTAAGTGGCCGTGTTTGACCAAATTTCAAACCCAACTTTTTCTCCAGCTTTTGACAGTGGAAAATGTAAAGCAAGAAAACGAAGCCCTCAAAAGCCATCCCAATATTGAGCTGAGCATTTTTTTTCTCTGTGTGTGTGTGTCCCCGCACAGCACGATCAACTTCACTTGTCGGCATCAAGTTGAAGTTTTTTTTAAATGTTTTTCCTCAACGACGGCTGATAATTTTCACAGGATTATTTCGCCGTATTGCATTAGTGGCACCATGTGGTTGATGCGGTTCTCTTCCAATCCTCTTGACACTTTTCCGGCTTATTTGTCAGAAATTCAATTAAAAATTTATTTTGCACACCTCGGCATACACACTCACTGCCACAACAAAAAGTGTCAAATCGCCAACCGAAACTACTCGCCATCTCGTGCAGAGTGGCTTTTAATATGGGGTTTTGTATGAGTATCGTATGGCTAATTTTGAGTTTCATTTTTGCTTCCATATTCCGTTGCATACTATTGACAGTGGAAACACCGACAGGCAGATGGGTTTGCGTTTTACTGTATACCGTATGCGGTCTAATTAAGCGTTTTTATCCATCACAGATGATTTGTTTTTCTTTTTGCTTTAATGCTTAACCAACCATTTTTGTTTACGGTGTGGGTAGTTTTCATTAAAATTCCATCTATGACAGCACAATTAAATTTTTTAAGTTATAAAAATGTATTAATTTAAGAATTATAAAAAAAAACACAATATATTAAAGTGTTTTCAGTTACTCAGCACATCAGTGCTTCAGATCTTCAGCTCATCAGTGCACCGGCTCTTTGGCTCATTTTTTTGTCAGCTCTTCAGCTCTTCATTTACTCGGGTCATCAATTGCTCAACTCCTCAGTTCTTCAGCTCTTCACTTGATCAAATCATCCGTTCCTCAGCTCTTCATCTCTTTATCACTTCAGTTCTGTAGCTCTTCAGCTCTTCAGTCCTTCAGTGTATCAGGTTTTCGCTGTTCCGCTCTTCTTTTGCTTAGGCTTTCAGCTCTTTAGTTCACTAGCTCCTCAGTTTCTAAGCTCTTCAGCTCTGTAGCTGTTCAGCTCTTCAATTCTTCAGCTCTTTAAATCAACAGCTCTTCAGTTCCTCAGCTCTGCAACTTTTCAGCTCATCATTTCTTCGGCTTTTCCGCTCTTCAGCCTAGTAGCTCGTTAGTTCAACAGCTCATTAATTCTCCAGTTCATTTTTTTTTTAAGTTTCTCGGTTAATCAGTTCTTCAGTTCGTCAGTTTATCTGTTCATTAACTCTCCAGTTCTTCAAAAATATGATTATTTCATCTTAAACATATAATACTCTCCTTAACATATTTCCATATCACATTATTTCCCTGCCAATCACGTCTTTTACCGATCTGCTGTAACACGTTGTTCCCACTCAGCTCATTCGTATCTCGAAACACACCACGAAACCTGCAGGCAAGAACATGCAATAAAATTTCCATAATAAGATCCAGAATCTAAATACACATCGAATGAAACAGAACGCACTATTTGCGTCGAACTTTGCTGTTTACTGGCAAACATTCCAGAGAGCCAAATAAAAACAGAATTAAAAAACGAAACTTCATCCTTAAAGTGGAGGAATGGATGGATGGATGGGAGTCAGAACTAAATTAAGTTACATGCAGCACACGGGCTGACCGTTCCGGGCGATTGCTTTCCATTCGCTCATTTCATTAACTTTGGTCAAACTTTCAAAAAGGCGACACCGAGCTCCCAGCCATCATAACCGTTGGTCCGTTTGGGCGTTTGCACAGCTTTGATGCGAAAGATGAATCTCAACGACCGCCGGCAGTGTACGTCACATTGCACGGAATGGGGAAAAAGACCTCCTGAAGCCGAATTACGACAAACACTATCTCTTTCTTTTATTACTCTCTCTCACTCTCTCGCTCTTCTCAAAAGTCTCATTTCTTACATTTCTCAGATACTGTTTACTTGTGCTGCATCACAACCATCCCAAACATCCGAGTTTTTTATCGTTTTATACTACAGCCGCATCTAGCTTCTGGTCATAACGTTCCGACCAAATCCTTAGCCAAACACGGCCCCGTTAGTGTACAAGGCACGTGCTGTAGCGCACAACACAGCACAGCGTAAAGAATAAATAATAATTCTCGTCTCGAGTCACGCATCCTTTATCCGCTGATGGACGGACTTCGTTGGTCGGTCCGTGATTTGTTCACTATCTTCAGCTAACCTAAACTGACCATCGCCAGTATCACACTATAGAAAGCGTACCACGCCCTGTGACAGCATCTAGAAAGCCTTCCCGCTTTATCATTGCAAATGTATTGTTGATTTACGATGCAACATAAAGCTGACTGACCTACAAGAATAGCATCCAATCGAGGGCCCATAGTGCGTGCATCACTGTACACCCTCTGACAAAAGTGTTTACATGCAGTGGGAGTAACTGAGTAACCCTTCCTTAACAAAACTTAATTATGTCATGTAATAGGTATTATGATAGTATGTTCATTAAACATTATCAGGATAATGTGCAACTCAATACACTTTAATTCTTCTTTCTGGAAGTGATAAAAGTAGCATTATGATAGGAGAAATGCTTGGATTTGCTGCTTCTCTTGACGTCCTTGCACCGCAAACGCCACGTGTCACTTGAGCATATTTCGCTCTTCACAACCTCTCCCCTTTTTCGCTGTACAAGTATTACGATCATCATTACAGCTCTTAATGGGATGTCAGTGTTATTTGCTTCGGAAATAGTCCCATTCACCGCGCCCGGGAGTGGAGGATGAGTGCGGTATCGTTATTAAACACCGACACGGGCCATGTATATTTGAAAGGTATGTAAATTTGTGCTTCAAAACTCCAAGCGGCAACGTATGGAAAGAGAGGGTAAACGTGGTAGGGATCATTTGCACACTTAATTGATCCATATGAGTGTTCATACGAAGTGTGTGCAAAGACATCGGTGCAAAAAGAATGAGGAGGGGTGGATGGTTCGCGTTTAGATTGATTGGGAAATGATAAGAAATGAGAGTTAGTGATGTTCAAATTTAATATGCCATACGTCGGAAGATGAAAGGGAATATTCACCATTTAGATATGAAAAACTAGTGGAAGAATTTGAATAATCAGATCTCTTCTTTCTTTAAAAAGGTAAAGAAAATGATGAATCCAACCATATAAAGGGTTCTAAAGCCCTGTTTAACAAAAATCCTTTGCAAAAATCCACTCTGTTCAGGGCTGAAACATAAACAGATGGAAGAAAGTATTCCTAGAAACGGTATAAAATGTGCATCTTGCTGCACCGTGTGCTGTTCGAGCATAATATTGTGGATAAAAATAAATTCCTTTGGGAATTTTATCACATCTTTGAGCATCTTCTCTTCTTTTACCATACCTCAAACCAATCGTTCGTTTGCTTCACATATCTAAATCGTTTTTTTTTTCTTTTTGCGATCTGTGCGACTACACTTGCCAATGCTCCTTCTCGCTTGGCGGGGGTTTCGTTTCACAATCCCATTTCGAAGAACTTGCACGTGCAAACTGTGACTTCAGGTTCGTGTCAGTACGCTGAAACATGATACTATTTTACCTTTCAAGAATAAGGGATTTGCTTTACATGGATTGTTATTCAACTCTATCCTGAGCACTCGTACGCTTATGGTGGTGGTTCTAAGACACCAAACATCCCCACGTCGGTAACGCATAGAAGCCCGACATCATCTTACGGGTCGGACGCTTCACGTGCCAGCTTCATCAATATGTAAGCTCTTTTATCATGATCTGCCCGGCTCGGCCAAGCATCGCACGGGCGAATCACACGGGCACGATGGTGTGACACCGATAGCCAGTAGCCTCGATTGCAATCGCACCCACCCGGTGAAGAGCCCCAGAGCCCCGAGAGTCTGATTATTTACAGAACTGGGCGTGGGTGGTTTTTAAGCAGTAATTATTTTTCCATCTCCATTCATACACATCTCGCACAGATCAAATATTTACTGTAAAACGACCATGGCAGAACGTGGAATGGCGTCGTGGGCGTTAGCCTTAACCGACAACCATCTGATAAGTGCGGTGGAAAGATTGAAAATGAGAAATCTAGCGTCTTCCCGGGAAAGGGGGGGGGGGGGGGAGAGGGGTGGGCCAGGCAGGATTTGTGTTTTCCTTTCTCTCGAACTGTTTTGCCACAAGTTGTATGGCGTTTGCGTTTTGCTTGCCAGAAAATATGAAATAGATTGCGTCAGATCTTTGATGAGGATATGCAGGCATATGATGTCAATGGTGATGGTTTGACAGCAAAACGATAACACTTGGCACTTTCTAGAACAAATTTCTCTCTCAAGCGTGTAGTTGCAAACCGATGCCAAACCTGTACAGGCGAACAAACACCACAAACGGACCGCAATACGCAAAGTGCATCACACAGCGATAAGTGAAAGCTTGCTCGCTTTAAAGCGTGTTTGATATGTTTCTGATGATGTTCGCAACTGGGTTGTCTCAAATAGCTGACAATACACTCCGTCTCACACACACACACACACACACACACACACAAACAAGCACACAAAGTTTTGTCAGTCTGGAAGAACCCCTAGCCAGTTTAGAATAAACCCCCGGACCGTGTCCTTCAAGACTCATCTTGGAACGGCAGTTTGCCCATTGTTTGCTTCGTGTCAATGCCAAGTGCATAAATATAGCACTTGGTGAATGGGCAGCAATGGCAATGAATGTGAGAGTGTGTGGCTTTTATCTCAACCGATATGCTTCACCTCCCTCCTCCCACTAGCATGAGACACGCCACCGCAAAGACCGAAACGAAGGAAATTAGATGACAAAGGCAAGACAACAGCACTGATACCACCTCGGGTCATTTGTTTGTACATGCGAGTGGTTTAAAAACGATTGAAATCCACCGGCAGACGAACGAGAGCTGTGCAGTCGTCTCTGTTGTGATCATAATGTTGTGTTCCAACACAGAGGAGGGGGCACAGTACTACGTTTATGCTGTCGTACTTCGTTACAGCACGGACAATAAACCAAAGCCCACACGCTCACTTGCCATTCCTTACGGTCATTTGCTACCGATAAACGCACACACGCTCAAATGTACGCGAAAACCGACCCACACTGGATCGAATGGCTGTAACCTGCATAGTTTTTGGGGTCTGTGTGTTTATTGGTGTGATCCTTTGTACAATCTGTTCTTTACAGTGCCTCGTAACACAGGTACACGTACTGTGCATATCAAATTCAACTTTCCGGGAGGGTTATCATATCTATGCAATCGAAGGAGAGATATGCAACCTACTGTCAACGCTGCTGCTTTGATGTGCAGTGTAATGTTACAGTACAATTTAGCATAGAACTATGACATACGAACAGTATGCCCAGCGGTGAGAAAATGTTGTAACAATAATGAAGTTACAAAAAAATAATATGTTAGTTAGTTAGTATGAATCTACAGTAATGTCCCTGTAAGGTGAATCTTAAAGCTTATAGAGATACAACCATTACGGAAAAGTAACGGAAGAGTAACTGTAACAGAATCCGAAAAGTAACGATAACTAAAAAGTAACGGTAACGGAAAAGTAACGAAAAAGTAACGGTAACGGAAAAGTAATAGAATGATAACGAACTTAAAAGTAA
>KB688325.1:0-14013 GCA_000349165.1 Anopheles christyi
AGCAGGGGTTTAAATTTCAATGAACTTCAGGCGTAGCAACAAAAGGTTGCAACCATAGGGTTAACCACCATCGTTGGCCTTCCGCGGCTACCAGCAGAAGGGTAGGCTAACCCCTTTGGTGAGTGCTGTGATCGCTCAAGCTGCCTTTAAACCATCGAATTCCACTTTTATGCACTGTAATGTTGTGTGTGTGTGTGTGTGTGTGTGTGTGTGTGTGTGTCTCAAGAACAATATGCTTGAGCTGATGGACACGCACATACTAGTCGGCATCAGCATGTAATGAATCACTCTTTAGTAGAAGAAATCTCTCGAATGCACTTCAGTTTGCATGTCCCCATCCCCCCAAACAGATAAAACAATTCAGCCAGGTCGTTGCGGTGTGGCGTGGTATGTATGGCGTGGAAAGGCGTTAAGTTAAAGCAAACTAGGAGCATGTGTGCATTGGTCGCAACACGCAAAGAACACAGCCCGCCGTACGGTGGCAAACACAATGCATGCTAATGAAGCAAATGCAATCCGTCTGGATCTGGCGGAAAAGGTAAACCTCCTTCGAGCGATCGTGCCCGGCTAATGTGTTACTGCAAAAGCTTAGTTTGTCCCTGTATTGGATGGTTTTATATTTAACATGGAATAAATCCCTTATGCACGCCACTTTAGATGGCCAGGCAATATAAAGAAGCGCCTAAAGCTCTTTTGCTAAAAGGGAGGTCAATGTATGGTACAAATACATATTGGCACAAATAAACCAACACTCCGCAGGACCGCATTCTGTTCTGCTGGTTGGTATTGTCTTTGGTGAGGTAAATGTGTTTACCCTAAGCGTCACAAATCACGCGTAAATCCTGATCTTTCATTACGATGTTGCCGCCACCCAAACAAGGGGTTCGCGGAACATAATGGTTCAGAAGGAAGGGATTTGCGTTTAACGTGACGGCGTCGTTCCCTCCTTTGTACTACTCCTACTACTACTACTAGTACTACATGTAAGTGGACCGTCTGACACACACGCACACGAGATTGCAGTGCACCACGCGCCAACGCGATCGTGATTGATTGATCAAGCGCGTGTGAGAGAGAAGTGTACTAAGCAGTCAAGTCCAGCAAATGAGGTTATGTCAACACACACAAAAGCGACCCGCCACTAATAGCGCAACACTATTTGCATTCGGTGGCTTTCCCTTGAGTTTAATCAGTGCACTACTCGGGCCGGACCAGTGGGTCTCAAGTTTAAGGGCGTAATAGACTTTTATGTTCCCCAACGATCACCTAAACACCTGAACTTGGCCTCTGGATCCCCTCGGTAGTAGGGTGTTGTGGTGGAGGGAAGAGAAAGAAGAAAAAAACACTAATCGATCGCCATATTATTTAATTAACCCCCATACGGGTGGAACAAGCTTGTAATTTACTTCAGCGGACTTTGGCGTCAGATCGACCGAACGACTTTTAAATGTTCTTCTAGAATCAACTGGGAAACTTCCCTTCTGACGTGTTTGACGTGTTTAGATAATCGTTATGACATCGCAATGTGATCGTATTCTAATGCACCGACAGACACCGGTTTAGATATATGACGGATGAACGTATTTGTCGACGGGCCTCCCTTCCGATCGCTTATGCAAACCAAACAGGGGAAGTTGAATAATTTTTTTCCTAACTGAACACACAACGCGAATGATGATTTTTTAATTGCTGAGGAAAAAAGAAATTAAAACAAAATAATGTTTAGGGTATGGATCGGAAGCTTTAGCAATTACGGGGTTTCTGCAATGCTAAATTGATCTTTCACAAAACGTGTCTTACACTAAGTAGTGTTCAAACCAACATGCAGGTCTGTTTACGGTTGATCATAATTTATTGGTTTACGCACAGTGGTTCACATTCCAGTTAAGATCATTTTCAACTGCAACTACTTCAGAATGACAGCAACATTGATCGCTTCGAATGGGTGTACACATAACATTTGCCTAAGCTCAACCATATTCACTCAAAGTCACGCTTAAGATGGCGTCGCATGAGCCAAAGGTTGCATTTCTCTCCTGCAGTTACACAAATAGACAAACTGGTCCATAATCTGCAAGTCAACCATGACCACACAGAGCTTGCAAAACCATTAGATGGCCGAGGTGAAGTTTAAACCACAAATCACCATGCACCAATATACATTCGGATGCATTTACGAAGCAGCGGAACCAGCGTATCGATCGATCTCGTTGGTGGTGGATCCGTGGCGAGATAACCTTTTCCAGATGGACCTAGATGGGTTTGGACCAGAACTAGGTAAGAAAGGAGGCCACACTAAAACAACATTGTTTTGCGAAAATATCATCATCAACATCATCCCAATCAGCGGGCATCTCTACTTGGCCGGGAAATCGCCATTACCGCGCCTTCCGTCCTTGAAGCGAAGTGATTTATAAACACAGCAGGCGAGGGTAGATAATTTACTCGCATACTATGGTATGGTATGGTCTGGTAATAGCGTGTAATCTTTAATTGAATTTACTCGCATACTCCTACCGATTGGAGCAAGGACAGGAGAGCGAGATTTAGAGGATTGGTTTTGCATTTTACAGGAAAGCGGAATACAGTTCATTACAAAGAATTTCAATGTTGTGGTCAATACAGACCTTTGGGACCTCATGAGCCTGGTTGGATACTCAAACGTATCGAATATCAAACTTAGAGTAAGTCGATTTTTGTTTTTCAACACAACGATACACAGCAGCAAATTGATTGCTCCCGAAAATATTGAAACACAGGGCCGTTTATGTATCGCTGACCTCATCGACCATTATTTTTGGTCACCATGCTCAACCATATTCAAAGATGCTGGATACATGTCGAATCAACATCGCTCTCCCCTTATGCTGGGTTGTGCCCTATTAACACATCGATAAAGGGCCGCCTTCCGAGTGTCCACTTTAGCTGAAAGATCGGAAGCTGAACGATGGGAAAAAGGCAATTCTTATTGCAGCTGATAAACATATTTGATATATATATAAATTTAGACCATGGGCACTACAGAAACAGGGATGCCATGTTATTAAACACAATTTATGAACACTCTCTCATCGTTCGTTTTACACGTCCCGCGCAAGCACGAAGCGGTCGAGGGCGATGACTTTCAGGCGAAATAAAAATGATATGATACTCTACACCATTCTGGCGACTACTGGTTAGAAGCTCATAAAATCCAAACATTGATTCCATTTCCAACACACACGAAAACAAAAAACGACACAATCCACTTTGACAAATCGATGCTGTGGAACACTTCAAATAAAACCGTCTCTCAAACACATTGACAATAAATTACAACAAAAAAACTGGTCATGACAAAATTGAGCCTACATTAAAATGAAATGTTTATACGCCATTGAATATCGTGTTGTTGCGAGATTTTTGATATTATTTTTTTTCTCGCCCATTCCTTGTAGAAGAAATATTTGATGCTGTGTCCGATGGAAAGCACACATTAATTCCATGCGTCCTTCAACCAGAACATATTAACCCCGTTGATCATGACGCGAGAGGAAGGAAAGCATGATCTGTTAAGTAAAACTGAGAAGGAAATAAAGCCTGATGCTTTATCTGTTTGTTATTGGTATGGTTTTTTTAATGCTCTCCTTCATAAAAAAAATCTACAAAATGACCGTGACAGACATGTAACATGAAAGTTCCATCGGAAGACGCAGAGGAAAGTTGGGACGAGCAGCTGCTTGCAATAAATATTATCGTAGACCTTCTCGAGGCCGACATGTAAATGAAGGAGCAGCCAGTAGGAAGCAACGCTTTATGACAGATTGCATTGCTCCTCTTTGGCATATCGAGTGGTTTTTATAAAAAAAAATATGAATGTACGATTTAAAGGATTTAATTTCTTACGCAATTTTTTACAATGTCAAAATTTGATAGAGGTATTTAATTGCAATTGTTCATATAGTGTAAGAAGCGAAGCAATTTCTTCAGACAATTCCAGGCTGCAATGCTTTTCAGGCTCTTATATTGTCATAAAACATTCACAAAGGAGACGAATGTTTTATTCTTTGTGTATTTATTTGATGTATTCCAAACGTCGTCTTGAATGGCCAGAGAGTCTATAAAATACTGTAAAACTAAGTGTCAGTGACATTTAGCGGTACAGACAACTGTACATTAAAGTCTTAAAATGGCAGTAGTCTCCCTAGTTAGCTACATAATATTATCAACATAATCCACCCCGGAAACATCGTCGCATTAGCTTTATCTATAGAATTAAACAATGGCAGATACAATATGTATTCCCTTGTCATCGCATCGTTTGCATAATGATTAGAACCGTGACAAGCGTGCAGCAAGAGCAAGAAAGATCACCATCTAGCGTAAACATACTATTCGGAGTTCGTGCTGCAGACACAGATGGTATACTAGAAGCCCCCTAGCAGGACGTCTGGAACGATTACCAATCGATAGCTTTTCTACAGCGTCTTCTAGCAAATTGAAGCACAAAGCCAGCAAATATTTGTTGTGAAGATCACTTTAGGCCTCAGAGTACTCCTTTTTTTTTGTTAGTGCTCGTCCACGTGTTGACCACGCACGACAAACACACATACACACGAACGATGTATGCTCACCGTGGTCATTTGTATGTCGGAACACAAAACACCTCATCGTGACCACACGAGTCGTGAGGCATGATAACGCCGACAGCACTTGGGCGGCCCTCGATCGTAAGCGCCTCAGTGTACTTCGTCTTCCGCAGTAACTAACCTAACTTAACGCACTCGAAAAACAAAACCGAGCAAAGGCAAAACCATTTCCTGAGGAACGCTATAATCGTATCGTTACACAAGTGCCGTTTGTGAAAGAAGAAGCCCACACAGAGACACACAAAAAAAACAGCCACATTCAAGATGGTACAATGGGGATGAAAGAAAACAAGGTACCCTGACCTACCGCAATGCGTTTTGTGGTGGTAGCGAGACATTATGTCCAATTTTGAGGCGATTTCTTTTGCTCTTCTGTTAGGCTGAGTAAAGACACAGGGGAAAACAAAAAACAACTGAAGTCATACAAAAATGACAAAAAATTGGTTCCAGTTGGTTTAAAAATCAGAGCCCAAAACCAAATCGAGCTTTGGGTAAAAATCTAGGAACAATCCTGTTGGCATATCTGGAAACCAGCAGTTGCACCTGCAATAAGCCACCTTGACACCGAACAAGACGGATTGAAAACATCATGAACTACAAAGAAAATATCTAGATAGGGTTATGCGTCCAAACTATACTTTCTTGGGTTTTGTTTACATGTACAGTTCTTGTCTTTAGTTCTTCACAAGTAAAGCGTACAGAGGATTCGGGCGTAATTGGAAAAAAATGAGGCACCATTCACGTAAAATGATGAAGATAGAATCGTTTGCATTTAACACTGCCTTTGGAACGGTTCTTGAGGAGCATGGACGTGTATACTGCCCCTTACCAAGCATGCGATGAATGAAGACACAATGTTAATAATCTTTCGCTTAGAATTGCCACCGTTGGACCATGTTCGATAGCATCCAGTAATATTGGATCACACTTCAGAATCGCGATAAGCTACTAGATTGTTAAACAAAGACTTGGCGCAAGCTTAGCTTCACAAGTGCCTTATTGTTGACGATGAAAAGTGATGATCGAATTATTGGAGGGAATCGATTCACTAATAACGCCTGAACTACCCTTTCCAAGCTAACTGAAAAGGGTACTCATCTGATAAGCTCTTATCGCTACGATCAGCTTCGATAGATTCGAGTCTCGTGAACAATCACCATCACAGTGTGTGAGCTGCCGTTAAGCTTAATCTATTGATTGCGTTTACCATTTCCCGGAAACTCCTAAGATAAACTAACAACACGGAATACGACACATATGGTCCCGAAGGGCAACCAAAATGTCCATCAGAACAAGTGCTGTTCCACAGCAAGTGGTATTCTATTAATACCAACACTTTGCCCTAAGAGCGTGCGAGTGCGTACGTGGGAAAGTGAAATAAAAACATTTTTGCCATTTAAAAGAAACTCTTCCCGCTTACTATTGGCATTTCTACGACGATCATTAACAGCCGAATGTCGTAAATCTGGTTTCTCGCCACAAAACTCAACCACCAAAACCAAAGGCCACTACTATGACACGGACAGCTGTGATGACAGCAGATTGTGAAGTGACGCTCGTCAAAACCGTAACTACAACTGCCCGATTGCCCTACCGATGGATGGACGGTAAAAGTAAAAGATTTACACAAAATTCTTTTCGTCCCATCTTGTCAAGGAAGCGAAACGATTTATTTAGTTGTTCCTGTGGCGCGTTCGTTCTGTCATTCTTGCGTTATGGTCGGTTTGGTTGATATCATAATCAACTTGCGCATTCTGTTGAGGCAGCAAGCAATCCACGGAAGCAATTAGATGTGAGTAAAGAAAAAACAAGAAAAACCCTCTTCTACAACTGACAGACGGAAGAAACGGAAACAGGACGGGACACTGCCGCCGTTCAGAAGATCCTGGGTAGCAGCACCCTTCTTCACCATATTCTCTCTCTTTGTGTCAATGAATTTGCGATTGCGCGTGCGGGCGCACTGTTCCGTGACGATTTTATTGTTTCCCTTTCCTTTCCCTTTCCAATCGATCGACAAGCAAAAGTGGATGACTAAATTCTGGTGAAATATTGCACTTTAATTGCCATCGATTGAACAAAAAGTACGACACGAGCAGCAGGGAGGGGAGAAGTTCGCCAACCGCAAAGCGATGCAATTTAGCTAAATTGAATATTCATTTCATTAATGCCTCGTCCGCATCATCATCACCTCTCTCGCATGTGAAGCTGACCACAATCTTTTTGTTAGAAGTTAAGCACGTGTTTCGGGGAGGTAGGCCAAACTCAAAGACAAACCTTTTTAACACCAGTTGAACCTAGCTAACCTTCAGAGCGGAAGTGCACTGGTCGGGCGCGTGTTACTATTCGCCCGGCGAAGACTTTCAAAATATGATTGTATTTATATTTAATTTACTGCTTCAATTAGAGCGATCGGTGGGCGCGATCGTTTCAAGTGAACGTTATGAAGTTCGGATTTTTAAGCAATACTTCTGTGAGAATAGTAAGAGAACCTTCCATAACTCAATATATTGGGTTATATTTTCCACAAAGTAAAATATATAAAGAACTTTTTTTCCATCCCGCAAGCCATCATGAATGTTTAGCAACATTATTTTAACGATACGATCGATCGGCATCAAAGCTGGGCATCGCGGCAAAGCGTCCCAATTTTGCAGCACCATTACACTACACACCGTGGGCAGTTTGTCGAGACGATGCTCTAGAAGTAGCAATCTAGCAATATGCATCGCATGACTGCGTGATGATCACTTTTAGCATCACCCTGAAGCTAAATCGCCCTTTTTCCCGCAACGAAATAGATCAGACAAGGCCTGAGTGTATGTAAACATCGGAGAAGCATAAACACAAAGTACTGCTCTCTTGGAACTGCTCAAAGAAAAGTTGTTGATGATGCTGTGCCACTAAACGCACACGTACACACGAGCAAAGTGGAGCATAAATTGCAGACCAGTCGAATATTAAGAATGATCTTTTTCATCCATCTCATAAGACATTTACATTTTGGATAGCGTTTCAGATTTTTATGACATAAAAGAGATAGTGCCAACTTAAAAGGAAAGATAAATGTCTATTCTGATCCAAACCAGCAGGACCGCCAACCCGCAGTGAACATAAAACGTGTGGTTTTAATGGCGTTTCAGTTTTTCGGCACCCAGTTGCAACACACAGAACCCATGAAAAAAACGCATCTCGTCTACGCTTTAAAACAACAACAAGCAAATTGCATACATTAGTCGCTCAATAACTGCGGCGGCTTGCGCGTTCTTCGCTGCGGCCGATTCCTCTTTTCCAGCCAGACGGTGCGGCAAAGGCGACTTTGCTGAGTTGTTTGAAAAATTAATGCAATTAAACCCGTGCCCATAATCCGACACTCTTTTGCGTGTTGGTGTGTCTGGAAAGTGCGGCTCCGATCATTTCTTTGTTTAAGTGATGTCGCTCCATCAACAGTACAACCCAAAGGGCTTTCAGAACCGTGTGAAAAAATCAGAAAAACCTTCTGTGAGAATTGCGATCATTTCAGGGTGAGCCATATTGCATCACAATATAAATCTTATTAAATGTGTTCAAATGCATGTTTGGTTCTTAATTTTGCATCTTTTTGAAGGAGGGACAATTTCCAACGAAAATCTCTTTTCCAACGAAGCGATGCTGATTATCTTAACAGATTGGTGTATCAACAACCACGAAGCCAGCGACGTAAGTGGCTCGATAAGCTGCTTATATCATCAGCTTGCTTCAATCACCAGTGAAAGAAAGGAAATCTTCCTGCCAAATTGCCTCATCATAAGAGCTCAGGCTCAAGAGAGCTTCTTTACAGATAGCGTTTTTTTTTTTTACGCAAATATAATAACCCACCACTTGAGAGAAGGCGGACCCACTCGATCTCGCACATGCATCACTCGCACGTAATATAATATCGGGAACATTTCATCGCCAACGCAACGGTCCACTAGTGTGCACGGAACGCAGAGCGCAGAGCGGGGCTAATGAACCACTTGACTTAAGACGCGACTTACCCATCTATTGCCTCCGTTTGTTCTTTTGATCACCCTTAAAAGGGAAGAGAGGCGATGGTATGGGGGCGCGCATCTCATCGTAAATTAGCGCATATTAAATTCGTTTGCGCATACAAATAGTACTAACGGAGCGCAGGCAGATCGACGCACTGATGGATAGACCGATGGCGAAGGGCTCGCTATCACAATCAAAAAGGACGTTTGAAACGAAGCCATACACACAAAGAGAGTGAAAGGATTGGTGTATTTCCACGCGACGACGATCACAAAGTGATGAGAAGCGAGTGTGATCTGTAGTTGAAGTTGATTGCATCGGACCCTCGTACGACCATGCAAAACAGAACCGATCCAAAGGAACACACACCACCACCAACCCGCGGTCCTCCTGTTTACACTGTTTAGCTCTCGCAACCCACACTACGACCTTTGCTCTCGGCTTGCCGGGTCCAACACAACCCCGATTGATGACTAATAAAATAAAATACCAGACATGTATAATTTTAACGTTTTAGGAGTGCATCGAACTTCGGCGGATGGTTTTTTTTTGCTGCTCGTTTGTGTTGCGGTAGACAGGACGCCGCACTGGCTGCTGTGTGAGAGAGTGAGAACCGTGAGGCACGTCTGGAAAGCGACTCTAAAATCTCGTCTCGACTGGCCTTCGGACTTACCGACATACATTCGCAAACGGCCATTAAAATGACGTTCGCTTTAGCAGGCAAGCATGTTGGTAGTTCGTTTTACCATGCGATTGGTTTTAAAGATTGGTTTTATACATTACTTGCTCGATGTAACTAGCCAGAAAGGAGCACTCCAAAACATGAAACCAATATAGAACGGGTGTAGAAGAAGGTTAATAGTTTGTCACGTTGATGGATTACAAGAGCTTAAATGTGTTACTTTAAATGAAATAGTCGTTAAAGTCCCCTTCACCAGAAAAGGCTTTGAGTCGTACACTTCCTAAACGAAACTTGTTCACATGCACTACTGGCGACTGTGTTTGGTGGGGTTAATTGTAGCCAATAACTAAACCGTCTCTCGCCTCACAGCTTCTCCTTCCCTTGCGCCACCGCTCTGTCAATTATTCTAACAAATCATAAACCATCCTTTGCTGGCGAGTGAAATGCTAGAAAAACAAAAATAGATCCACTTTATCCGCACAACTCATAAGAGGAGCAACCGTGGGGGAGTGGAAGGGGAGCGAAACATAAACGATCAGCCACGATCGCAAACTGCTCCATCCGGCAGCAAACGGACATGTGCGGAAATTGGAAAATATCCAGCTGTCAGGTGCCGGAGGTGACTGACCGGCCAGCCCAGTCGGCGGCTGGGCGTTAGTTTGAACATTTGCGAAGGAGGAGGTCACGAAAAAGACACGACATCCTTAAGCCAGTAAGCCATACTCCATCCACACCACGTTCCACACCATCGAAACTGTGTGCGAAAAATGGAAAAACGAATCAACTAATTAGTTACAAAGTCACTTGCGGGAGGAATTCGACCAAGAGCGTGAACATTATTGCGTTCGATGTTTTGTTGTGTATTTTTTTTGTTATGCTATGGTTCTTTACCCTTTTCTGCGTTGCCACACGACCTGCTGCTTGCGTAAGCTGAGGTGCGAAGGGGTGTTACGGGCCACAGTGTGGTAGAACATCGAGACGCTCGAGGGAGGTTTGGGAAAAACGCATCGCATGGGGTGGCAAAACTGCACTCGCCACGTTAGTCACTACTGGGAAAGTTTGAACCGATTTTCCGTTCGTTGAACGCAAATGCGTTCCGTTGCGTAGGTTGAGTAGGTGTTGTGTTGCAGTTAGAGGTGGATTCAACGCCAATGATCTTGAAAGACGTGCCCTCCGAGGTGGAAAACACACGCGGCTCGTTGAAAACTGGGGCTTTCTGGGGAATGATGTATATTATTGTTTCCCGCAAATTTCGAATTTTCCTTGAATCTCGTGTGCCACTTAGGGAGGTTATCCTAATCCCAAAGGGTATTCCGAGTGGTCCGTACGATGATCGTGTTCGTACTGTTGCCGAGCAGCCGTACCAACCAACCCTGATGGCCACCAGATTCCGTGCCCTGGTTGGTAAACAACATACAACAAAGATGAGCCGAAAAGTTGCTGTGCCTTGGTAATTTTATCTTGGCCACGGAAACGGTGCCCCCTTACACACAAACTAAACCGTTCGTGAATAACATACTGTATCACCCTTTTGTTAAACGGTGCGAATTGATTAGAGTGCTGTCGGCACTCTGCTGCTTCAGATTTGCATTCGATTGCAAAGAGTGCCAAATGCGTAGTTTTGTCATCCATTGCCTGCCAACTGTTACATACTCAAAACACAACAAGCATCAAGCTTGCTTCATACAAACAGCAACCACGCACATGCAGCATGAGTGAGTGTTTAATCTTTCTTTACATAAAACTCAAAAATAAAAGTACATGAAGAAAGCCCACCATGTGATCGTTTCCTAGTCCGCTCACTAGTCGTTCTCTAGACAACGCGGAACAATACAACACGCCGTACTGCACAGAGCCGTGCGGTTAAGTGCATGTCATCGCGGATCGACAAAAGGACACACCATTAACGAAAAGGGGGGGTTCGTTGACAAACGACACTCCTCCCCAGGGAGGCCTTCACCTACAAAACACAACGAAAAAAAAAAGAAAATCGGTTCTCTCACACGGATCGTACAATTAAAACATCATACACGAGAGGGTGTAAGGGTTGTGTTGCTGCGTTGTTGGAACTGTTGCAAGAAAAGATCTGCGGCACTCGTTCACCTAAGAAAGCCTGCACACTCTTTTTGGTGTCCCCTTGTTGACAGACAAAATGGAGTGGAATGCCCGTCTGGCAAGCCGAGCCAAACTAAAACATGGTTGGGATGTTGGGCGGGAACGGTTTCAAAAATATCCACCAACACTTTTTAAGTTGGTTTTCCAATTCTTTTCTTCCTTACTAATTAAACCATTCCAAGGCATCTGTCCCGATCCCGTACCCACCCGTTTGGGATTAATTACAAATGGCAATAAATGTGATCATTGCGCTTTGACATGCTGTTGCAGAGTGGATTCATGTAGACAGAAAGAAAAATGTATTGCAGAAGAAGAAAAAAGGCGAATGTCTCGTGCGAATATTGCTGTGGAGGTCAAATACATCGGAACATTAACAACAAGTGCACATCTTCCTGCTGGCGCCCTTTTGTGTGCCAAATGTGAAGGGCTTGCAGAAAGCAAGAATGATCAACTGAGGTTGATGATTGTATGGGAAAAGTTCAAGGAAATGGAACCTAATGGAAGGCAAGAAAGACACACTTTGTAACCGTCCTGATTGGTCATCATTCATTTCAGACTTCCCTTTTTTAGAGCAGAGTGAAAGAATTGAAAATAATTCCCCAACATTTTATGGCCATTATTAATCAACCTGGGAGAACGGTCGTTACAAAATTAAAAGAGTTTTATATTTTGCTTTAGTGACACCATTGGGGTCCTGAAATAAGTTAAATTAAATACAAACAAAGCATTATTTGCAACATTTCCGAGAAACTGTGTGTTACAACAAGATAACGATCGACAAACATCAAAACCAGGCAAGCACTGCACGCATGCTCCTGCTACATTCGAACTCCAGTAGGGAACTTCTGAAGACCATTACAAAGAGCACTCGTTGCGTTGGTGCCTGCTGGTCCCCCAGGTTGATGCCACACCAACAGCCAACCATGAAAGACCTTAGGGCACTATCGATAAGCGTTCTAATTTCAACTAAAAACAAACAAACACACTTTCCCCAAACGGCAAACACCACCAAACACCAGATGCCGCTGCAGAAAAACCAGAAAAGCTGCAGCAAAGTAGCAGAGCAAGCTTCTTCCAGCATGTTGCAGGCATAATTCCAGCCACTCCAACATATTGTGTCCAATGGTGTTTTGTTTGGGTTCTGTTTTTGGAGCCAGCACAACGTGCACATTCTATAATGGTCTGCTCCGTGTATGGAGGTACCTTTGAAACGGTACCGCCATCGTGTATGTGTTCACACACACACGGAACTTCGCCTAAGGGCAATTCGAAACTGCTCACATCCAGTCCACAGAAAGCGCATTAGAGAAACACACCTCTCTAAGCTCTGTCTCTGTCTATTCCGGCACATCTTTACGGTGGAAATATCACAACCACCCACCGCGTGGACTGGCGGCACCGATCTTCCGCGGCAACAAAAGCAAACAAGTTCTGATACCTTGCCAAAAAAACAAAGATGATCACCGGGGCAAAGGCAGCACCAGCAGCATCGTTACTTTGCTGGAACCAAAATTTCATCTTGCATTGGGTGGAATTAGTCCGCACAGGCGCATTGGTGCAGCTCTGGAGAGCTTCAAGCGTTTTTTCTTTTCTTCTTCTTGTCTTACACTAGGTACAGGTAACTGAGAAAACTTTGGATCTCCGGTGTGTGTGTGTGTGTGTGTGTGCTTCTTATTTGTGCTCTTTTCAAAAACGAGAAAGACAGATTTACAATTTCAAATGCAAAACACGTGCTCACTAGCTAATCTCGAGCGGATAGGCCTTTCATATTTGCATATACCACCAAATTTGCATACATCACGTGCACGACGGGGTGCTATTACTGCTTCTGCTGCCTTTTTTTTTTTTTTTTTGTGTTGTAACAACGCCGCGTCGTTTAGATCGTTCATACTGGACAGATTGTTTCCTTTTCTGACCGATCGACTGGCATCGCCATGCTCGTGCGCAGAAATCGTTAAGCATTTCCGGTACCGATCTTTTTAAATCCAGGCAGCACAAGAAACCTCGTAAAGCTTGAGTTTGCATAGTGAAAGAGACAGATATGAGCTCACCCACACTCGATCTTGGCTGTGGTTCGGGGAGTTGCGTTATTAGTTCAATAAAGTTGTGTCACAGTAATTTGCTTAAAACAAACAAAAAACCACCAATGCTCCCACCATTCTAGAGGTAAATTATGATCAGCCAAACCGCAAATGCTTGCATGTGAGAAATCTGTAAGAGAGATACCGAAAATATGTGTGCACAGTCTTAAGCAAAGGGAGCTGTATACGGGCGCGATACAAATGTACACTACACGCTACGCTCTACTACTCAGAAACGCTCGTTTCTGTCTGGTGGGGTGGGGGTGGGGTATAGGGGAAGGAGGTAGAGATTGAGGGACCCCTCAATGCGCGCCCCCAGTACCGAATTTATCACGCTTTTCATAATAAATTGCCACACTGGTGGTGTGCCGTACGTTTTTCCTCCCCGTTTTTCCGTCACTTCTCGGCAAACCGCCAAAAGATCAAGTTACTGCTACTGCGCCCCGCGCTGGTACATTTCTACTCGGGTGCGCCGGTTGCGATCGCGATTTGCTAA
>KB688336.1:0-14218 GCA_000349165.1 Anopheles christyi
AAAATTTGATTTCACCTTTTTATTGCAGTCGTGTTGCAGAGACGTTTTTTTTTACATTCTTTTTCTATTTTATCGAACTTTAACCAAGGATATTGCCCGTATGTCACACACACACACAGACACACTCGTGTGAAGAGAGCGATGCATTCGGTCGGAAAATAGCCACACCACACGGCAGGTAAACTGTGAGTTTTCGTTTTCCGTGTTGGAGTTGGTTTTTTTTCTCGCTCCGGGGTGGTTTTGTCCTCAGCAATGTAGAAAAAAGCGGCAAAAACAATTGGCTAAAAATATCACTAAAATAAAAAAAAACCGTACAAAACCACAATAGGACGAACCGCCTCCTTTTGGAGGAGCCAATCCATTTTTTTTTCTTTAATCAACACACACACACACATGCTCACGCCGTCCCGTTTGCTGTCGTTCGTGTACGTTTCTTTCAAGTGGAAGGATGAAAATCGAAAGCGAACTGGCAGCAAATAGATTTGAATCGTGTCGTGCATTGCTTGGAGGGCAGCGTAGAGGTTGCTTTAAAGGCTGAAAGTTGCTTTATCAAGTAGGTTTTTAGAAAAGCGTTTGATTCTTAATAAACCTTTATTTATTTTTTTACTTTGAGTTGAGTTTTATAAATTCTTGTAAAATAACAAATCGTTGATTGTAAAATGGAAAACACCCATTTTATTTCTTTCGCAGCAATTGTAAAGTTCAAATTTTTTTATTGGATTGCCGACTGAAGCTATCGATTTTAAAATTATACCTTGCACAAACAAACCCAGTCCAATTTATTTTTAAAACCATCTCTCTACGATGTACTCCCTCTCCCCATGCGAGACACCTTTTTTTGCTACCGTAAATGGAACTAGTAACAACAAAAACAAGTAAGCATAGAACAACAACATTACTCCATTCACAGCATCATTCAACAACCAGCAACCAGTAAAGTGTTCTCTCCTAATTTCGATTGCCTATTAGCTTCTTCCCCTGCCTGCACTTTCCCGGACACCCTGTCTGACCCCTCCAGTGTCTCAGAAGAGATGAAAAGGCAGGAGGAAAACGTGCAACAAATCGTACAAGAAAGAAACGCACACACACGTGCTCGCTCTCGCTCGGGTTTTCCACATTTTCCACTCACACTGCACGGTTGCATTGTTGTGGTTGCGCAAAGGACGAAAGGTACCGCCTCGTTCCGAGTCAGCCCTCGTGGAAAAATAGGAAATCTTAAAGTACAACCTAAGCCACGCCCACAATCAACATGCAACGTTCCAATCACGTTGCTGTGGCGATTATTAATTATACTGAGAGCATGTTGCAATATTTCTCTTTCGCTCTTGGGCGACTGAACGGTGTTCGGTGCTTCTCGTATATCCTTACTTGAAAAATTTGCACACAAACAAATCCACATAGACAAACACTGGTCAGTTTATATCGAGAGCACAAACTCAATTTGCTGTGAATCAAATGCGTGTAATCGTTTAAAGCTTCATAACGAGCGCGGTAATCGAGGAAATAGGAGAAGGTTAGTGGGATGGGATGGCGGCGGGGAGTGCGAAGCACAGTTTCCCGGCGTGTCGTTAGCAAACTCGTCGCAAGACAAGGGCGCAGCTTTACCCCGAGATTGCATACAATCAATTCACGTCCATTGGCATCTGTATGAGTGTGTGGGTGTGTATTAGAGAGTATTTTACCGGTCGCTTAATTTGTGGTAAATGTTTTCTCCGTTCTCGGTCGCTTTTCTTTTTCTCCCCAGCTCGTTCATTTTCGTTCCCACAACTTGCCACCCAGCACCGGGCTCCCGGGGCCTTTTCCTTTTTGTTGTTTGCTGTACGATGTGAAGGAATTTGAAGAAAATACATTTTACAACCTCCCATTTTAGCTTCCCCCTCGCTGCGTTTGAGGGTCTGATCAAAATTAATTTAGTAAGCCCAATTTGCTAAATTATTCACCATTGCGGTTGCAGGCCTCTAGTGTGTGTGTGTGTGTGTGTTTGTGCGTGAGAGTATTTTCCTCTTTTGTCGTACCGTACCGTGCCCAGCAATTCGCTAATTAATCCGTTAGACAAATAGACAAACTACCGGGAATGCATGGAGGGTGGACGAGGAGTACAAATTGGGAGGTCCTAATCTAGAAAAGCGTAAGCGATAGTGACGTAAAGAGGGAAATAAAGTGAGGAAGAGAGAGAGTGAGAGCGATTGGGTTGATTTTAATTGCCGAAGGTCCTGTGGAAGAGATTTAATTGACGGAACGTTTTCGTTTTAACGTTTCTTGCTGTTGTTTTTCTACTCATCATTATTATTTGCATCTTTGCTATCTTGTAGGGCTGGTTTACCTTTTTTCCCTTTAAAGGTTCGTCTTTTTTGGCTTGAGCATTATTATGGGGCGAGGTTTTGTGCTGTGCGATCAATAATTGTGCTCAATTATTGCAGTACGTCTTAGATGTGCTCAGATCTTAATTTGCATTTCTGTTATTTTCCGTTTCTTTTGAGCTGATGGATGGAGCGGTGATGAACCACTGGTGAATGGGTCTCATGTCCCATCTGTGGCGTGAAAGAACACAATAAGAAAAAAAGAACATAAAACATTGTTTTTCATTAACTTGGGATTTGTTTACTAGCGAGCTTGACAGTTGATACAAATTGTTGCTTGTCTGACTTTGGCTTATGTATGATAATCAGTGAATTTACTTTATGTCTAATATATGATGCATTGAAAAAAATACTATAGAATAATCTTTCAATAAGTCAGGGTAAGTCGGTACAATGTGCCACTGAAGTGTAATGCCAAAACAAACCTTCCTTTCAATATCTCTAGACACCTAGCGCTTTCTAGATCAGCTTTTACTAACAGCAATTAACTTAATCTCAACGCTATCATTCGAGCTTCTAGGAAAACTACCTCCAGCCCACGACACAAAAAAGAATGAAAAGAAACAATATAAACACAAAAATGTTTACACGAAGAAATTGTTGCGTACCACACTTGCCTGACTTGAGCACCGAACCGTTCCTGCGCTACCCTCGAACACCACCGCATGCGCCATATAAAATTGGTAGACAATGTTTCTTTCAGCCCGTCCTGTTGGGTTTTTCTTTTCGGTTTTCCTTTGCACTCCTGCATACTAACACTGCAGCATTTCCGTGTAAAGGTCGAACGGGAAGGGCGTAACGGCTTAAGGGAAGTCGGCCAGCCGGCCAAGGGTATACGGGGGGTTTCGTTCTTTCTTCTCACAGATTGGTATTATCGTCCGCTCACCGTCCGCTTGCGTTTCATCGTCACCATTACTTACTTTTCCACAAAGCAATTTAGTCGAGATTCAAATTAAGATAAACGTATAAGGATATTAAAACATAATATGATATTTATCGCAGATAAACCTGACTGCTGCTGTTGGAGTGCAGGGACATGCCGGTTCAGTCGGAGGGCACGTGATTGAAGGGTTTAGAGATGGTGTAGGGATAGACAGTGGCAGAGAGTTGGAGCCTCGTGCAAAAAAGGATACAATGAAAGTGGTACTTACATTGGGCGAATCAGCGTCGATGCGATGGTGAAGAAATATTTTTAAATGTGAAAGACAACAACATTTTATTGAAGTGTGCACTTTGAAGGGTGTTTGTGTTTATAGGAATTTATAAATCGTGACAACTTACAGTATTTAGTTTGAAAGTAATTGAATTGAAAAAAAAATTGACAAGTATTTTTGCTAACTGCATAACAAAACATTGCACCCAGAGTGCCGTGTTCGAGCTAAACGAGTGTGCCAGATCAGAGATGCACGGAACGAGATGAACAGCATACTCGACACAGCCACTTGGCTTTTCCGATCCTTTTCTTGGTTTGTGTCAGGACCGTTCTTTCAAGCCAAGCTCGTTTATTCAATTTAAGAAGGTTTCCGAGAGAAAGTCTCACTCCAGGGCACACACACACACACACACTGACAACCATCAAGGCTCCGATTGAGTTTCGCCTCTGGTCCCGTGACAGAATGAGCAGTGGTAAGTAAAGAAGTTGGTTTCACAATTTATGATGCACCCACCGCTTGTGTTTGTTTTATTTTTATTATAGTTTGCTTCATGATGATAATGTTTCGCTTCAGTACATTACGGTTGCTTTGCATACATACGACCAGAAATCGGTGATGTATAATGGTTTCAGTAATTAATTTGAACCAAAAACCCATTCTGTAGGGGAAGTTCACTTTCATTCTCTTGCCGGATTTGATCTTGCAGATAGAAGTAAGTTCAATTTATTGAATATTTTAATTATGTTTGCATAATCTATACTTTATAATACCGTTTCTATAAATCGTCTTTTATTCTTTTATCAATCAGCGAATTAATATCGTTTGTGGATTCCGCGACCGCTTTAAAATGGCCCTGCTAATATTTTTGTTATAATGTTCCGGTATGGTTAAACTTAAAAAAAACAAACCATTATTTGGCTAAAAAAAATATTTACCACAACGAAATCCATCCTAAACACACTCAATCCCTCATTTGATGAAGCTCATGCACACGCGTGTAGGAATAGGATTAGCTGGCGTAGATTAACTTCAACCAGGCGTTTATTTAGGACTGGTTCGCACCCACTGCTCCAGCCTCGAATCCAACATCAAACGAAACGAAGTCACTGAATGTGCCGTTGTACCGTTTACGACCTGCGACCTGTGGTAAGGCACTCCTAAATTCTGTTGCTTGGCAAATTTTCTTTGACGATTTCTTTACGCGATCGATGAGATTGTGTGAAAAGTGGCTGCGAGAAAAATTAGTAACCGACGGTAATCGTTTGACGCGTGTAGAAATTGGCAACCGAACCAGACCGACAACCCCTTTTGTGCCGCCGATATTCAACACCTAATATTGAACCGACCGAACGCGAGGACGAGGGCGATGACAAACGCCGGACGAACCCCTACTTTGTTGTGCCTGTTGCCACCCTTTTGCTCTTAGGGGGGACGTTAGGGTCTTTTTTGGGGGGGGAGAGAGGAGACCGTTGGTGGTCCCGGTGGCACTTCCGCTGTGTGTTGTGGCGGCAGCTTTCCCAACTTTTCCCAACACGGTGACGGCATTTGCTTCACACATGTGTCGCTCCGGTCCTCATTAAGTCGTTTCGGGCGGCGGCGGCAGCAGCCCGAGCTGAGAACCATTTATTAAAAACAAATTGGACATACTAATTAAATTTTATCATCCTTCCGCAAGCAGCACCAATGGTGGATTCCTTTGCAACTGCAGCCGAAGCAGTGCACGATGGCGACGCTTTCACACATCACTGGCAACGACATCTCGTAGTGGGGAAAACCCTTACGCCACCTTCGTGTCGCTCAAACCGTGTCACGCATCCGCGGTACTTTCCAACATTTGCTCGTCTTTCTCCCTTTTCCTTCTCATCTCGTCTTTGCCAAACGGCAACAGCAGCATCTAGAGCTCATCTTCGCACCCAGAGCCGACTCACGCTAACTACAACAACAACAATCTCATCAACGATGGTGTGTGTGTGTGTGGAGAATTGGTCGCACAGCGCTAACGATCGAGCTTGTTTGCCGAGCGTTGATTGCCTGCCGAGAACAGTAGGGAAAACGTGACAGGAAGGTTAATATTGTCACGCGTGAAGAAACAACCGAGGGGAGGGGGTCGCCGAAAAACATGACAACACTATATTACGCACTCAGGCAATGATTTCTTTAATGGCTTTCAAGTGTTACGCGTTTAAATTTATCATCCGGTTAATATTGCCTTACTTCCTTTTTTCGCTGGCAAGCTGTTTAATGACGTACGAAATATGGCAATGGATACTTTCGCTTGCTCCTGTGGCTCATCGGATGGCTTATCAGCCTAAAGGTAGGCTAAGTAGTGTATTTGATTAAAGCGAGACCTTCCTTTTGAGATGGATGTGGTTTGTTTTATTTATTTATTTCATATATATTAATTTGAAATGTATATTTTTTCTTCTACCTGCATAAGCTCTCATTGAGGACTTGATTTCAGTCCTCGTCAAGGTTCCTCGTTCCTGTACCAAGGGCCTATTTATGTTGCTTTTCCAGTGCATATCAGAGTCTCTGTCTCGGTCATGGATCTTGTCTTTGTCCCTATTATAGGGGTTTTCCGGTCATCTCAACACCATAAGCAAATATTTCAAACCCGAAAAATTGAACAACATCAACGCGACCGATACGTCATTGGTTGCTTGAAAACATCTGCCTACAAAAAGACAATGTTGAAATAGTATTTTACGGGTTGGAAATGTTGTTTTCGGTAGTATGCTAGCATGATACCCTGTGGTCACAGTTTAGTAAGGGCAATAATTGTTGAAATGTTATTTTGATTCGTGCAGTTTTAAATGTAATTAAAAATACAAGCCTAAGCCTTTTAGCAAAAAAAAAAAAAAATAGATACATTTTAACACGTGTAAGAAACTTCGAAAACGCTTCATAATTAACCTTATGTTTTAAACACATAAAGCGTCTTGTGTGACTTTCTTTCAGGAAACGAATGGATCGTAAACGCCTTTCACTCTCCCTCGGGGATGAGGACAGGACCGAAAAGGCGAGAAAAGAATCATCAAACATGGTGCCAAGTGTAGCTTAACTAATGAGCTCTCGCACCCGCACAGCCACCAAAACAATGATTTTCCCGCCCTCGGGATGTAATAAATAAATGAGTTGCCTTAATGATGTCACCGTAACACGCACACAACGGAGATGGTACCGGCACACTGTTAACTGACTTTATTGCCTTCCTGTTTGATGGTGGCGTGCCGCAGCTTCTAATCAGGAATCATCAGCCTCGATTCCGTAGTGCCGTTCGAAATCGACTGAGTGGGTGGGCTGACGGGTTTTCCTGCACGTTGACGCCACTTCCGGTGGACACCGCTTCGTCAAGGGTAATAATTTTGTGGTACCGTGTTTACGGGCTGGGCCACCGACATTTGACAGCTTGTTTTCCAACTTTTTTTTTACCCCGACAGGGTGAAAGGTGAAACGAAATGGTTTTTTTTTCTTCTATTTCTGGTGTCGGGGTGTGTGTGGTATACGAGGAATTTATTTAATGTGGTTTCCATCTGCCGGTATCTCGCAACGAGAAGCAATTGATTTGAAACCTCGATTTTTCTTCAATTTTAGTATTTTTACTATTTGATCAAGTGTAAAAATGCAAACAAAAAGACATGTCGACAATTGCTTGAAATTTCCTTTCGCTTGCTTTCACTTCAAGCCATTTCATCACCCCGGAATCATGAGTAATGGGCCTTCCATCATTCTATCGATTGCAGTATCAATGGAGAAAATCATGTTTAGAGCAACAAAAAATCACTGTATCAAAATAGTCCGGATAGGAACGCAACCACCCAGCACCCTGTACCAGCTCCGTTCTGCTAAATTATGCACAATGAACAGATTTTTCCTCCGTATCGGTTTGCATTCATCGTGGCAAAATTTCGGATTTTTATTTGCCTGCTTACCCGGTTTGATTTGTTGATGCGTTTTCGAATGCTTTTCCTGCAGCAAAAGAAAGTATGCAAGGTAGGTATAAAGTCGGCAGCAAAATAAAATAAAAACACCTACCTAACGGGTACGAATTGGAGCGCGCCCGTGCAAAGTGCAAACAGCATGGAGCTCTCACGTTCTAGAAGCATCGCAAAGCCCCGCAGATACGGGCTGGGCAATTGGTAGGATGAGGTTGTGGGAGCTTTTTTTTATTGTTGGCAGGAATCGCATTTTTTCTCTCTCGCTAAAGAGCTGCCTGGTTCGTTTGTTTGCTTGTACGTTTGTGCGGCTTTGGTTTCATGTCGGTTTTCCCACTTTCCTCGTGGCTTTCCACGAAAATAAAAAAAGTCGGCTCCTTCGCACAGTCGGTAAATTCGCGACTCCCCGAACTACCATCAATGGTATCCGCTTTTAGACTTAGATGCGACCACATCTTCAGCCACACACATACACACAAACACTGGTGGCGATGATGATTGCTATCCACACATACATACGAGTGAGGGTGGGAGTAGAGCATTTTCGCCTCCATCAAAAATTCAGCACGCTCACGCGTGTAGATTGCGAAATAAATATTTAATAATGCACTTCACCGTCGCCATGTGGAACGTGGCGCCATCGTGTACGGGGCAGCAGCATCCGAGCCCAAAACCGAACTAACCGAGCATTAGTGATGCTACTCCATCCGGTCGGTTGGTTGGAATGGCGATGCTGTTGTGGAATGGAGCCGGGCGAGCACGGGAGTTGATAGCAGATGTTATGGTAGAATACGAGGCAAAATACGACGACTGCCGTATCAGAACTGTTTCACTGGTGGCACCCTACACACCCCTACACAGCCGTGGCCGGAACCGGTGCTGAAGCAACAGAACCAACCAGTGACGATAAACAGTAGCAGCAGCAGCAGCAGCAGCAACAACAACAACAACAAGCCCGACAACAACAGCAACAGCAGAGTTTGGGGAAAACGACCGCAAGGATTTGTTTCTCCTTCTTGATTCACAAGCACGGCTTTCATACGTCCTAAAGGGAAAATGGTTGTATTGAGGGCGGTTGAAGGTGGGTAGCTGGTTACAACAAACCGGACGCAAGCAACTGGACAGTGGTGGCGAAATGTGTCGCTGCACCTGTTTGGAATAAGCGAGCGACTTATTAAGAGAGGGCTAATAAACGTGCATGTTTATTTTTATTTGTCCCAAAAAAAAAGTATACAGAATAGAAAATGTTGCTATTTTAACTACAAAATGTCATGGCCATAAAAATATATTGATAGTTTGTTACTAAGCAGTTTTTTAAAATCACGTTTTTAAACCCTTGAATCATGTAATTAATTAATTTACCTTTTTATCGAATGAAGCTAATAAATAACGAAAAAAGCATACCTTCAGGCGCTTAACAGTAAGTATAGTGCAGAATACACCACATTACTCTTTATTAGGCCATCTCGCGGGAACACAAATTTAATGAATCTTGATTAAGTGAGATCTCAAGGGACCATATAAAATTTGCCATCTTATAGCAGACCCACTTATGTATGTTTTGCTGTATTGCATACATTTCAGCGGGAAATGTACTAAAAAACACCTTTACCATTAGAAATAAAATCAAAATAACTTTTTATCGGTAAGCTAGTGGGTGTTGCATTTTGTCCTGCACTGTACCCATTACCCAGATCCTTTTCCGCCACCAGGTAGAATGACACCGGACGGATGAAATTGGGAGCTGTGAATAGTGGTGCTGGTTTTACTGGTCCAGAAAGCATGACGTAAAAGTTTTCGCGTAACATTTTCATGAGCACATCCTCCGTAGTGGCCGGATGGTGATGGTAGCTGTAACTGTTGTCGTTGTTGTTGTTGTTGTTTTCAATCCCTCCCTTTCGGTGCGGGACAAACGCAATTCTAGTGGATCGAATTTTAAGGATGTATACCGATGTGTCTGGTTCGTTTTACAGCTTCCGTAACTGTTACTCTTTCACACTTTATTTTATTGCTTGAGTGTATGTTTGTGTGTTTGTTTTGCCTCAAAATGTTCTACTTAACCTGCAAATTTACTGCTGAAACTGCATTGTTTCAAATGACTTACATTACTTCAGAATTATTAAACAGCAAAGCCCATCTCGGATCAGCTGCGCATCAACTTCCGCCCGCTTTATGGTCTTCCTTATTCCAAACACACCGTACCATTGATGAAGCTAATTTACGATCGTAACCATCCGATCGATTAGGCGTAAAAGTAAATACTTGCTTTTCTTCCATTCCTTCCACCTAGCGTTATACATATTTTACACCCAGTTCGAATTTGCTGTGTTGTTTTGCTGGTTTGCCACTGGAAACACCTTCACCTATCGAGTGTATCATCCAGCGCGCTTTTCCCTTGGAAAGCTAAGATAATCAGCTATTTACATCGTTTGTAATAAATCACATAAATCACAAGACACCGTGCGCTGTGATTGTGCTGTGAGCAGGCCGTCCCGAAAAGCGAACAGGCAATCGGGAAGGGCACGCATGATTGGATGGCAGAGAGAATGCCGCCACCGCCTAGCCGAAACCGAACGCTGCACGCGCGGGATGGAAGGGTGTGTGTGGGATGAAAACTTTTCTTCATCCCGCAACACATGTTTCGGAAATTACTTCTCGCTTCCGTGGGCATGGGAATGGGCCACAGCCGGGTGGAGGAGTGCACAGGATCAAGTGAGTTTTGTGGTTGCCGCACTGTGGACTTTGAAAAAAAAAAACAAATCAACAAAAGACAATTTGGTCTTTGAGACCGACCGTTTTAAATTATGTAGGTGGAAAAAAAAAGTTTGTGTAAGAAATTATTTTTCCCTTCCCAAAATCCAATAGTTTACGCATCATACACCATCAGCGTACGTAGCGAATGGTTTTTATTTCAATTTATTTAAAAAATTTTAACCATCAGTCTAACCAAGTGTGCCGTCTTCGTTCGTGGAAGGGCACTTCCCCCCGAAGGTTCGGTTTCCCCGGGAATGCGTAATTTGTTTTCGCTTAATTAAAATTAGCTCTCGGATGTGTCACCTCATCATCGTTGCTTGCTCCCGTGGCTGGGCGTGCCGGCAAGCCAACATACATCTCCATCTATCAATCGTCTGACAGCCTTGCTCGGCCGGTGCGACACGGGCGGCTTCCAGACTCGTTTCGTTTGAAAGTGAATTAAGGTTGCGATCCGTGATAGTTCATTTGTTGAAGGAATGTTAAATACGTACACAGGAACAGGAAAGATTGCACACAAAAGGTAGGAGTGGGAAAGGAATGCCGAGACGAAATAGTTTTGGAGGATCATTGCAGTCTTAACGTAATAGGCATTTTTGGGTGACGTCCAAACGCATGCAAGATGGTGCTTCTAAGGAGAAAAGTGTGATCTTCATGATGAGAAAGGAAATTTTTCTCTATTAAATATGGCATTTCTTAAGATCTAGTTGAGAGGTGAATGAAGAGCCAAAGGTATAGAATTAGGTTATTATTTGAAGTCTTATTTACCCAACATCAATGTTAAAGAATCATACAAACAAATGCTGTGACCCCCTCGATATAGAGAAATAGGCCTTATCTCCATCGTAAGACGAGATGCGCAACGAGATGTGCAAGATGTGATTCAACTTGTTGAATTTGATTTTGTTGACGTTCTCAAGAAATATTCTCATATCGGCACTTTTTCGAATATTGTCAGCAAGAATTGGTACAGTAAAGGAAGTTTTTGTAAGTGCATTCTTTTTTAAAATGCTCATTTTAGCATCCGTTACACCAGATAACTTACTTATGCTGACAAATAATTGTAAAATTTGTTTATTGAATATCTTTATTAAATATCCATGGAAACGCGAATTGTTAAACTCTATTAGAATAAACTTACATGAATCTGACGACCTTTCTCTGGATAACAAAGTTACCGTTTGCATGTAAAAATCCCGTTCAGATCCTTTTCACCATATGGAGTCGGCTAGACAGCGTGATCTATTTCCGGTTACTGTCTAGACAGTGCGTGATCCTCAGGTGCGCACCACTATTATTTGCATTGCATATCTTCCGAATGTCCTGCCTGTTTTTGGAAAACCTTCGATATCTCAATGAGTACAGCGGACGCTCTATTCCCAGACTTGAAGTGAATGCATTAGCGAACAAGGAATGAGCCTGAAGATGCAAACATTGGCCCTTAAATGATGTAGCATTATAGTAAGAGCATCTACAAGATATTCCCAGTGCCACACCTACAAAGATCTGCATCTGCAGCAACCGCATATTGGCGGAGTCGAAAATCCCAGACGCACCTAATCATTCATCAGCATTACGATAACATTAAGCTAAACGATACCATCCATCGGGTGATGCGCATAGTTTGGCCAGTCAAATCGTTTCCGTTGCGTTGGTTAAACAAATAAAAAAATCATTACGCTCCCACACCTTCATAAAATTAGGACCATCCAGTAAACCAGCGATCTTATAAATGCGGTGCGACAGCAAATTCTCCACAGGGAAAAGAAAAAAAAAGCTGCGATCCGCGATGGGTGATCGCGGTTGGATGACAAACTACCAAACTGTCAGCCCATTTATTCCACACTAATGAGCAAAAATGTTCCCTCTCATCAATCATTGCGTGAGGGCTGCGCGACGGTGGAAGAAGGGGGTAGAATTTGCATCTTCCTTTTCCGCCTAGAGTAAAAGGGCAACAACAAAAAATAACAAAACAAAAAAAAAAATGGCAGAGTGGGCGAAGTAAGCTGTCTGCTTCCGTTGGAGTGTAGTATGTTTGGGTGAGAATTCGGTAGCAGCGGCAAACACTCTACGAGGGAGTAATTAATCGATTGCATTGCTGATGGGGCATAAAGCATAACACAGTTCTCTCCTCCTTTTTTTGCGCGCTCGCGGTTATGTGCAGTTTGCTTGGGCACATGCACTAAGCAGTAGCGAAGGAACTATTTTTGGTTCCTGCTGGAGAGCAGCATTCCCTCCCCAGTAGCAGCCAATTGAGCGACGCATCCTTTGAACTGCACATGCACTTTGGGAAAGTCTTTTAAACTGCCTGCCCTATCCATTGCTTCAGTGCGATTGCCTTCAAGCTTGAAGAATCATTATGTTTCGAGCAAAAACATAAAAATGGTACGTTGCTGTGTGCCTTTTTCTTGGTATTGGTAGGCGGATTAGAATAGCAAACACATCAACCATACCATATTTGCGAACCATTTATCGTGTGTGTGTGTGTGTTCGTGTTTAGCGATTCCAGTGAAGGCACGCCACAGTTGGCGATGGGTCATATAGGAAAGGGTTGCGATTGAAGTATGCCACGGCGACACAGTTTACCTTTCCCAGCGTTTTGTGCTGTGGTGTTTGTTTGATAATATTACGCAATGAAAACGAAAGAACCCATCCTGCGTCATACTGGGTGAGTTCATTACCCTGACGCTAACGGATAGATCGATGCCGATTGTCAAACACCGCACAATGGCCGGTACATATCTTCAGCAGCGAAGATCGCCAGATGTTCTCAACCTATCCGTCTCTCTCACTAACTCTAACACTCTCCTCATCTCGTGCACTCCTAGTTCTTGATGTTTGAAATAAAAACGATTGCAAACACGTAACGAAAATGTCACCGCAACAAATGCGGGAAGGGTGAGAAAAGGGGTTTTTCCTGTGAATGAGTGCTCTTAATGGTTCCTTCATGGAAAAGTATGTTGAGCAAGTGCGAATGAAGGTGAAGATAAATTGGCCTGCAAGGAGTTCCTACAATAACCATCACCTGCTGGTGCTGCTACTGCTACTTGATGTTCCTGACTAGTAGCGTTGTACTGTAGTCACTGTGGCTGTAACCATTGTTTATTGGATATAGTACACCTGTCAAGTGCTGCCTGTACCCTCTGTAGGTAAGGATAGGTTTGAGTTTTCTTGATATAGCTGAAAGTGAAGCAGATTCTTGTGTAGCTTGTGTTAATCATCCGATCGTCCGTTCAGCTCACCTCAATCTCAACTGTAATCCTTTCTACTAGTTCAGCTACTAGTCTAGAGCTTATTGAATATAATATTTTAATCTCTTATACATTAGAACATAAAGGAACACAAGGTTCTTCAGCTCAACTAATATATAACCAACCAATTCTATATGATATGAAGTAAGGCATCACGCCATAGAGAGTTTAGAAAGTGGAAAAAACATTATGAAAACCGCTGAGAAACCACTGTAAGTGTATGGCAAGCCTGGTTTGGTTTATTGAAGAAAACAAATCTTGAAGATTTCGTACAAATTGACATCAGTGCCCTACATTGACAAGCATGAGATATCTGTAAAATATTTCTAAACTACACCACTCTCCTCATTCCTTACACGAAAGCATCAAAATCTCCAAAACAGATGAGTAAGCTAATCAGCCGTTTAAAATGCCATACCGAGCAGCGGATTCCACCAATATTCAAATTCAATCGCTTCCACTTTAAAACAGATCGTCCACCGCTCCCAAGGTTCTGTCAGCGATACGTTCAACCAAATCTTCCATCCATCAAATCCCATTTATTACTCTAATGGGGGGAAACCACACACACACCAACTAGCGTGCACTGCCCAGGACAGCACACCGATCCAGCTGATTTGAAGATGGGGAGGAAAGAAAAGTAGAATGGATCGCACACACAGCGCTGACCTTGGCGATTCCAGAGCCAGAGTGTCTCGAGTGTCCCATCCGAGCCCACACAGACAGAGTGGGAAATTATTTCCCGACACAGTTACATTAGCATTTTG
>KB688347.1:0-13984 GCA_000349165.1 Anopheles christyi
TATTTCCAAAAACATGTATGGTGTACTTTCTTGACAATGAATACTGAATAATTGGATTTTTTTTAATACAACCAATACTTCGTGATCAGTACAAACTACACAAAAACAAAAAAACATTCAAGCCATATTTCAATATTATAATCCATGGCCTTAAACCGAGACGGTATTGTCATACTCTCGTATGTTGTGCTATTTATACACATGTAAAAAAGGTCGACACTTCCGTATTGGCTCCGGTTCAATTATTGGGTATGTTTAATTGCAATTTAAACGCCAAGATATGGTCGCTGGCATCCCTATATAGCTGAAGCACGGCAGAGTGACATAAATTTGAGTTAAATTTCATTATCTAATTCTATGCAGGTTCCGCTTTGGATAAGGAACATATTCGGAGAAATCCGATACGTGTACAGAATTTGTTAGATGTTTGTTAACTATTGTTTACGATTTTTTTCCCGGAAAAACGAAAAGGTATTTCTGTCGGAGATGTTCGCAAATTAGTGTCGACATACTGGGATGAAAGATTGCTGAAACATATAAAAAAATAGGAAATTGCTAAAAAAATCCTCAATTTTCTCATCAACAAACAGTACTGGTTCTTAGCCGTCTATTGCAGCAATGACAGAGTACGAAATTAATCCGTGAACGAACTAAAAAAATCGATATAGATGCACAATCCACGCCGTTTTTTTATGACGCTCGGATATTAGTCGTGGTCCTGCGGCCTCTTTACTTCTTAAGCTTTTTTTTTTCTTGTGCCAACTCATACTGCGTTGTTCAATGATGTGTTTCCCTTTCCATTTATGTCATATGTGCCGGGAGCGCTACTATACTATAAACTCAATGTACTTTATTCTATAATGATGCATTCGTTTAATAAAGTTATGCGAGAGAATGGTGAGTTTTTGGTCCTAGTTGTTAGTAGAATAAATCTCCAGATGAAAATTCTGTGGTGGTCATCTCCAACTCTCCTTTTCCAACGTTCAACGTTTAGTGGATTAGCTACTCTCCTAGTAGGTGACATTAATTTCCAATCGATGTTATACTATTTTATCCATTATGCACACAGTAAATTACCATCTTCCGTCCTATGGAAGTAAGTGGTTACCATCAGTGCGAGTAGCTATCACCTAGAGCAGAAGTAAATGTGGTATGGGAATAGAAAAAGGAAATTAGGAAAATGTTTCTTGGCTTGTTTAGGCACTTCAGGAGCTTAGCACCTTGTCTGCGGATGCAAAGTACTACTGAATGCTGTGCATTTTGCTATTTCTGGAACGAAAAGGGACTTGATACTTGAGAGATGGAGGAAATTTTGGTTATACGGTTATGCTTTGCGGTAATCAAATTTTTCACATACAATCACAACACGTTATCTTCGCCAAGCATTACTCCAAAGTACATCATTGCTTTTCTTTTGCGGTAAAATCTTTACATGTATGCTGCACATTTTTTGTATTCAACGTAACAACTGGCTTGGAATTTGATTCATGTTGCTGAATGATTATCCATAACTGACAATATTGAAATAAAATGTTAATTAGTTTTGTATTTTTAATTTGACTAGCTACGAAAAAAAATCAATCGTTAGTGGATGGATTCTAGTAAGATAGTAAGTGAAAAGGCCAAATATTTTACGAAAAGCAGTGGACGCTAAACTTAACATCAGAATACATACATACCCTGGAGTTAAGTACTGTTGTGGTGTGCTGGCGTGTTGTTCTTTACTGCAACCACTAGCTTAATAACAAAAAAACTCATCCGTAATCAACGCCATTTGATTTGCATTATCATAGCAAATCATCATCAACGTTAAATAATATAATGTTGTTAATATAGCAAATGGGGTAGAAGCAGTAAAATAGTGTTTTTGTTAGTTTATTTCTTATTAGTTCACTTTCAAATACAAACATCTAATGTATTAACTGACTACATTTTGTGTTATCTTTCATCCCACACGGTGCTTCTAGGTAATGGCGAAACATCGTGGTGCTTTTCACAGATAAAGGGTGCCCTGGATGATGATGTTACCGAGGCCGACATCATTTCCTGCGTCGAGTTTAATCACGATGGTGAACTTTTGGCCACTGGTGATAAAGGAGGCAGGGTTGTTATATTCCAGGTAAGAATACTAAGTTTAAACAAACGTTTTTTTGATAACATACCAAACAAACCCCGAAACGAAAAAAAGAAATGTAAACCAAGACACAAAAATTCAAAATTTTCCTTTGATACCCATTGCTTGCAATGGGTGTAAAAGTGGTTCAACGACGCATGAAAAAGGTGCAGGATTCGAAAGTGCTCTTTACTTGGCGACAGGCTACAACCAGGTTTTTTTTTCATGTCCGTATGTCATTGGTCTGTTTTAGTCGGTATAATTTTACGTAACAAGTGAGTTAACATGATGGTCAAACCGGTCATGTTTCCTTTTTGCTTCCATTAGTTGTAGTGTGCCTCAGTGTTTTGATAGAAGCTTTCGTGGTGTTTTGCCCTCCGGGCGCACAGAGGTTGGCTGTTTAACCTAGATTTTACTTGCGAATACGGACCGATTTGATTGATCTTACCGATCAACTAACATTTCTGCATTCATACTACAGCAGAACGTCGATTATCCGGCACAAAAAAAAGTAGTTACAACCGTATTGCACAGGGCAAACTCAACTTAGAAATCTCAACGGAGCTCTTTTATTAAAAGTATATAAAATTTATGGTATGTTTTTTTAAATTGTCTCTACTTTATGCGCCAAATTTTATTAAAACCTCAGCCGCACATCAGCTTAAAAAATTTATCCAGTGACCAATTAAACGAACAAAAAGGTTTACAGATCCTTACCTTTCGAAGATTTCAAGGGGCCTGTAGTTCAATTCTCATCCCCTGTCCCCCTGAAGTCCCTTCCATGTATAAGGCCGGCATGACCGCGTAGGTCGTTTACTCCAAGCAAGAAGATCCTTTCATCCGCGAAACCCGATTAACCAGCAAATCCGGTCCCGAGCACCACAGATAATCGACTTTATACTATGTTTTAGATAGAATGTAATAAATATTTGTTCGTTATTTCATTGTAACATTCATATTACAAGATAATTTTACCATTTTAGACACCTTATTACCGTCTGTTATTATTAACGTGTATAAAAATACCTTCTGTGACATTTTTGGGTAAACTGTGCTGTGAAATTACCGACGTATCTACTTTTTTTTTCTTTTACAGAGAGACCCATCCTCGAAAGCTTCAACGCCGCGGCGTGGTGAATACAACGTGTATTCAACCTTTCAATCGCACGAGCCAGAGTTTGATTACTTAAAGTCACTCGAGATTGAGGAAAAGATTAACAAAATCAGATGGCTGAAGCGCAAGAATCAGTCACACTTTCTTCTTTCGACCAACGACAAAACGATCAAGTTGTGGAAGGTGTCTGAGCGTGATAAGCGAGTGGAGGGGTACAACACGCGGGAGGACAATGGCAGCATTCGTGATCCGGCCTCGATCAATGCGCTACGGGTTCCATCGATCAAGCCGATGGATCTGATGGTGGAGGCGTCGCCACGTCGCATTTTTGCGAACGCTCATACCTACCACATTAACTCCATCTCGGTGAACTCGGATCAGGAGACGTATCTATCCGCGGACGATTTGCGGATCAACCTGTGGCACCTAGAGATTACCGACCAGAGCTTCAACATAGTCGATATTAAGCCGGCGAATATGGAGGAGCTGACCGAGGTGATCACTGCGGCCGAGTTCCACCCGACGGAGTGCAACGTATTCGTCTATTCGAGCAGCAAGGGTACAATTAGGTTATGTGATATGCGCTCCTCGGCATTATGTGACCGGCATGCAAAGCTGTTCGAGGAACCGGAAGATGTGGACATAACGAATAAGAGTTTTTTCCGCGAAATCATCAGCTCGATTAGCGATGTGAAGCTGAGCAACTCTGGGCGCTACATGATCTCGAGGGACTATCTGAGTATTAAGGTGTGGGACCTGCACATGGAAACTAAACCTATTGAAACGTATCCGGTAAGTGAAACAATTATGTGCGAATTGCAATGTCGTCGTTCGTCGCAAGGGCTAGTTTGTTTAGTTTCTTAGCTTTATGTGTTTGGTTCTTTCCATTCTGATTCGATTCTTTTTCCAGGTTCATGAATACCTCCGCACGAAGCTGTGTTCGCTGTACGAGAACGATTGTATCTTCGACAAGTTCGAATGTTGCTGGAATGGTAACGATTCGGCCATTATGACTGGCAGTTACAACAATTTCTTCCGCATCTTTGATCGGAACACGAACAAAGACGTGACGCTCGAAGCGTCCCGCGACATTATCAAGCCGAAGACGGTGTTGAAACCGCGCAAAGTGTGCACCGGTGGCAAGCGGAAAAAGGACGAAATTAGTGTTGACTGTTTGGCCTTCAACAAGCGGATTCTGCACACTGCTTGGCATCCGCTCGAAAACATCATCGCCGTGGCCGCAACCAATAATTTATTCATTTTTCAAGATAAGTTTTAGCCAATAGTAATAGTAGTAGTGAGGATAATTAAATATTATTCTAATTGTAATGATTACGATTATTATTGATAGAGTTTCCTGGGCATGGCGGAACAAAGGAAGAAGAGGGAGTGGAAACCATAAGGGCAAATGAAAAAGCGAAGCGTAATGTTTGGCATGTTCAGAAAGACGAACGGAAGAGAATGAAAGGAAGCCAAGATCAAAAGGCAAAAAAATAATCCGGAACATGAAATTGGTCACGTTTGTTTGTTTGGACATCCTCAAAGGTTGACCGAAGAAAAAAAAACATCAGAACATTACAATCAACTGGCTGAAAACTGTGGCAAGCAAGCAGTATGTATGCCCAGTAGCAAAGCTAAAACAGTACAGCAGGCAAAATCTTTCCTGTGGGAGGACGGTGTCGTAAGTCGATGGCTGCTAGTTTAGATAAGGGCAAACGATGTGTAAAATTGCAGTGGTTGCATTTGGGACATTGTTTAAGGGCTTGTGGAAATTGTAATTTGAACTGGTTTTGCGGTGTTCTTATTCTGCACGCAAATGCAAACATGCTTTAGTCACTTTACCTAAGCGCGATCAAGCCATGTCCGCTTTCCAGCTTCATTCACATTCTCACAAAACCAACCGGTCTAGTGTGGATTCGGTGTGGGATTTATCGCATGAGTTTTGTTACATTTTTGCATCCTTTTACTCGTTGATGTTAATCCAACGGCAGCAGCGCTAAATCGATTTGCCAACTGCCCCCAGGCCTAGGCCCAGGAATCGTACGAACAAGAGCAATCCGATCGTTACATCCGCCCCAACAATAGAATCAGGAGTGTAGCTTCAGCGACGGCACTATATACAAAAGAACAATAATTACTAAAACGCCATGCATATGTTTGATGAGAGCGGGTATGCCGTGTGTAAGTGCAAGAGAAGTATGAATGAGTGAGAGAAATGTGTGTGTGTGTGTATGTGTGTGTGCGCGCGCGCGCGAAGTAGCTTGTATGTGGGCAGTGTGTGTGCAGAACGCAGTTAGAGGTAGCACTGCGCGCTTGGAATGGTAGGGAACTGATGATGCAAATGGAAGTACATCGTTAATTCTAGATACTAGTGAAAAAAAAAATCAGTTAGGGTGCGGTGTTTGGGGAATTCGTGAATGAGAAAATGAATTGCTAAAATCATAGGTGTAAAAAGAACGAATCGTAAAACCTTTGGGTTTGGTACTGCACAGCTCTGTCACAATGAAGTCGGGAATGAAAGGAGAGGTCCGGTGAGTAGCTGGAATAAAATTGCACATAGTAAAAAGGTATCAGGAAGAAAGCATGTGCATGCTTCACAATGAAAAAGAAAAAAAAAAAATGCTGCAACCAGAAGAAAGATGAAACAGTAAGAGAATAAAATCAATGTTTATTAAAGAGATTGCGCTAGGAATTTCTGGTTAGTGGTGAAATGATTTACAATTATAACCCTTTTGCTTATCATTTCATGAAGCTCTATCTTAATAGCTGATAACAAAATCATAAACATAGGGGCATACATACGCACGCACACACCAATCGATAGAAATCGTTCGCATAGCGTCTATTGTGCATCAGACATCGGAAATGAACAAAATCAACGCAACAAAAGGTAAATTTAGACTGCGTAACCAACATCAAAATATATCATACTTCGCAGCTCAATAATGGTAAACGAAAAAACACAGCAGTACCTTTTGTATTTTGTTGAATTGAGAGCAAAGTGGAAACAAATTAGAAAGGAAGGTTAACACGCATTTTTGGATAATAATTTCAGTTAAACAATGAAATATGCTGTATGTTTGAAAAGGATTTGTTATGTTGTGTGAAACCTTTCTTAACAACAGAATAGAGAATGACCCTGTATGTCTTCTGCTATCTGTGCAAAAAAAAACACCCGACTATTCCAATTGCACCTAGTTCGTTCAGTCAATAACAGAGAGATAACAGGCCACATTTTTCCAAGCGATTTTGACTGTAAGGCGAAGTGGCTGTAGCTTCCGCGCGTATATGAGGGTGTAATGAAAGTTAAAATATCATTTTACTGTTTATTTTGTTTTGCATTTAAGCCGTGGCTGAAGAAGCTTGCAGAGCTTGTAGGTAGCAGAGAGATGTGGTGTCGGAAATGAACGACAGCAGCAGCAAATCGAAAACATACACTCACTGCACTTAATATCGACGCATTAAAAGATAGAGCTAACGACGAGAGAGAGAGGAGGTTAACGCAACAGAATAAAATTAAAATATTACGCTAAGAGAGTGCAAGCAGGAGGAAAGGCAAAATAGTGTGTAAATGAGGAAGAAGGAGGGTGGTAAGACAAATAGCAAGCAATCGGACTACTAACCTGGAAGGGCGGCGGCGCTAGACTGTGTGTATGGATTATGTTGCAGGAGTTGTTTGTTGCACGAACGCGACGAACGCTGATACGCGTCGCTCGTGTCCATATGAATTCCGTTTTAGATTTTCGCTGTTGTTTTGCATTTGAATGGTCGCTCTGCGCCGGCAGTGTTGGCATTGGTTGAACACGTTGGAAAAATGCAGCTTTACACATATAAAAAAGGGATAAAGTTGGGTGGTGCAAACGCATTGATTCATCCTGCAAAATACGTACGTGTTATGTGTAGGCGGTTTTAAAACAATTCCTTGGCGATACATTTTTTTTTATTACTCTTATTTTAAGTTAGATTTTTATCCCAATGAAGAGTTGTTGCTGCCTTTGTTTCGATTTATTTTATTATTAGTTTTTTTCCTTTATGTTTCGGAGCATTCGCAACTTTTGGGAACGTGGATTGAGTGAGGGCAGAAAAACTCTTCCCACACCCTGTGAATCCGGGTGAATCAGACATAACGACAGACAGGCAGACATACAGACCGGCGCGCATTCTCAGCGGTATTGAGTGAAGGTGTGGAAAATGCGGGACAGAATTGCTTGTATATGATGGCATGTGATACTCGTGTTTACTTCGTCTTGTACGATCGAAAAAGACTAGACAAAAAACATATATAGGCGAGGCTGAGATGATTATAACGATGGCAAGAATAGCGCAGGAACAAAGCAACAAAAACACAAAGTCTCGGGGAGTAGCGAAAGGAGTTTAGAAAGAGGGAAAATGATATGCGTGTGCACACCGCACTGCATTTGGGCGCCAGAGACACAAAACAAACAGTAAGTAGCAAGAGAGAGAGAGAGAACGGTTTATGAAATCCATGAAACGAAGCAGCATAAGCGAAACAACAAAAATCAAATGAAATAAAACAATGAATAAACCACACAAAACAGCAGGCATGTAATGGCTCCGGTGTTCCGTTAGCGATAGGATGTTAATATCGCCCAAGATCACCCAACATCAGCGAAAGAAACGAAACGAGATAACACGCTAAGGTTAATATATTAACCGCGAGCTCCCCCCACACACACACAGGTAAGCAAATCCTCTGATTATTTGTAAGTGTTTTAGTCTGAAAAAGGGACTTAAGTAACAAAAAACCAAATGAAGTTGTTTTTTTATAAAATAATGTTCCAATCAGCAGTCGGGAGCTCAATGCTGTGTTTTCAATGTGTACTGTACTGTGAAGACTGAATATAGCAACGCAATTCTTTTCTTATCTCGAAACGATGGTATGTTTGTGATTGTTGTGTATGAGGGAATGTTAATGCCCATGAAGAACGTATTGTTATTGCGAGGTAGTTTAAACAGAGAAAATAATGCTCATCCGACTGTGCGACTGTGAGACACACGGTGCACTATCGCATTTGTTGTTGCGCATTGCTTCTGGTACCGTTTTGTATTTAAACCGTGCAGTCAAGTCACAGCTCGTTTTGTCGGAGGGTTGAGATTGGCGCACATCCTCGTAATGTTTTATTTCGTTGCCTACTCGGACCAGTGCTACAATTATTAGGGTAAATATTTTATTCTTGATGCAAGTAATTGCGTTGTTGTGTTACTAAACAGTTTCAACCAATAAATGGACACAAATACTAATCCCACACAATCGCCGGAATTGGTTCCTCCTGCCTTTACGGAGCTTGTTGAGGTTGCATCGATCGGTGTAAGCATGGCGTTATCTATTATTTGCCCGGAAGACAATCGTTTAGACGATTTTTGTGTGTTGTTACAGAGCAATGGATCGATTTTATTCGCCACGGATGATTGGTTCGCACCGGCAGAATGGATGCTGAAAGACACGGAACCCGTATTTCTCGCTGATCGGTACACCCCCTTTGGAAAGTGGATGGACGGTTGGGAAACGAGACGTAAACGCATACCTGGCCATGATTGGTGTTTAGTGGAGCTTGGCGCCCCAACACAGATTGCGGGTTTTATGGTCGATACCGCATTTTTCACCGGCAACTATGTGCCACGTGTCTCCATTCAGGGTGGCACGTTGGATGCAACGATGAAACGTATGCTACAAACTTCCATTCCCCGCCAGGTGGACAGTGATGATGGTGGAAATAGCGGCACTGGGCGCACCAAGGAGGAACTTGGAATGGCAGAGCTAATTGGAACAGATCAGTGGGATGTGTTAGTGCCGCGTACCGAGCTAGAGCCGGGCTACAAACAGACTCGTAGACACTATTTTACCGTAGCAAAAGGAAAACAAGCACTTACCGTAAATCATTTACGTTTGAACCTATTCCCGGACGGCGGGATTGCTCGTCTACGTGTGTACGGTGAGGTTAGATTAAACGTTCCGGATAGTCTATCGGCAAAGAAATCGGTCGATATGATAGCCATGCTCAATGGGGGACGATGCATTGATTTTTCGAATGCTCATTATGGCCATCCACGAAATTTGATTAAACCAAGCCCATCGCCAAACATGGGCGATGGTTGGGAGACCGCTCGTAGACTCGATCGGCCAGCCGTGCTGCAGGTCAACGATGACGGCATACTGCAAGTGCCCGGATGTGAATGGGCCATCTTTCGATTGGGCGCAGCGGATGGATGCTGGATTGAGCGCATATCCATCGATACGAAACATTTCAAAGGAAACTTCCCTGACAACGTGCAGGTGGAGTATGCGCGGAAGGGCGAACAAAACTCATGGTTGCTATTGATGGAGAAGAAAAAAATGGGACCGGATCGGATACATGAGTTTGAAGGTGCTGAATTGTTACCACAGAAAATGCCAGCCTCGTTACTGCGTATTACCATTGCACCGGATGGAGGACTCTCGAGGGTACAGGTTTTTGGAACGTTGACTAAATGAATGCTAAAAGGACGTCAGGAATAATCTCATGTAGAGTATCAATTGAAAAAAACTAATTTCAGTTAGTTTTTTTTATTTATTTTCGTACCCATACCCACACAACTAAGCTACTCGTTATAAGAAGTAATCGAATCGTGTAAATAAAGCTGCTATTAGTTGTGGCGCGATTACGCGCCGATTGACTGTAGCTATCGACTATGTGTATCTTCCAGCCCATGTTTGCGTGGGTGAAACTGTTGTAGTACACCACATCCGGCCAACTGGTGTTGGGTGTAATTTCCAGTATGGCCGGGTCGCCGGAATCACAGGTCCATTTTAGGGTGCGGTTGAACTTTTTAAACGTTGCAAAATTGTCATCCAACCGTCGATCCTGTCCTTCCGGGTGACGAGCCAAACACAATGGACCGGCTGCGATCGGTTTGGGACGCCCGCGGCGCGTAAACTCAACACCCGCTAGGACCCGAATTTCGCTCTGCCGTGCATCGGAGAGCCGATCGAATCCACCGCGTGGTTCGTCCGTGATGACCAGCGGATGGTAAAACTCAGGTGAATGCGGATTATTTCCACCGCGTACTAGAAACGAGTAGGTGAGGCCGCGTCGTAACCACAATTCAGGCACGAGAAACCCGTTGATGTACCAGGCCAATCCATTTGAAACGTGTCCCGTAATGCCCTGGTAGCCCCGCTTTCCTCCGGCTGGCCCGAGAGTGGCCGTAAAAGCTCGAACGGAACGATCAAATATCTGTTGCCGTTCCCACACATCCTTCAGGTTTTCTTCGCGGCTGGTGAAACTGAAACAGTCGTTAACCGGCTCGGAAGTATTGAAGTGTATCTGGACATTCCGTTTCGGGTAGATGTCGTGGTAGGTCGGTTCGTTATTCGTATCGAGACGACCCATCGCCCATATGATGTACATTGGTCGGTCCAACAGGAACTCCTTGTCGCCTGAATCAGACGAAATCAGCGTGCGCCGGAAGGTTATCGTATTGATATCGTTTTCCCTGCTGAACGTATGCAGCTGGTAACTGTCCAACCCGCCGACCACATCGTCCCGACAAACGCCTTTGTTTTGGCCGAGCACCTGCACGCACGGTGCTAGGGAAGTGATGTTGTAATCTACGGCATATCCGCGATGACCATCGATGAAGGCAACTACCACATCTGCACCGAGCATTTGGCTACGCTGTTCCGAGCCCGACAGCCCAAACGACATGTACTCATCCTGCTGAACGTTTCCAGCTAGTTGAATAGTAATCTGTGGCCCAAACACCTCCCATGATACACGATAATCCTTATGCAGTTGGCGGCAGTTTGGCAACGACTCGGTGTGGGGCGTAACACGGACCAAGGACGGTGGAACGTTTAGGTCGTCTGAGATGAGTATCGACCCGTAGTCCCGTCGTGCTTCCACGTCGTACACGCTAAACCAATCGATATCAAAAATGGTCATATCACCCGGTAGCTCTAACGTGATTGTTTCACGATCGTACGATCGGATGGGATCTAGGTAACCCATCTCGTCCGGTACCTTGCTACCCTTTGACGAAGGGGACGGACCGACGCCGACCCAGAAGTGCACTGCCGCCTGGCCACCTGCTTTACCATCGTAACTGAAGTCGGTGATGCGTATCGTTTTCGAGTCGAGGATATCGATCGTGTCGCTCGATACGATTGGTCCACCAGCGATCGCGGTTAAGCTGCCCGCTCTTTGCGGCACAGGCGGTTCAAAGTCTTCTGGAATGTACACATCGGCGAAATTGTTCTGTGAGTTCAGATCGTACACGGCTAACCATTTCACTTCTGTGATCTTTTTGTTATCCGGAAGACGGAGCGTAAAATCTTTATTGAAGTAGCGCTCAAGAATGTTTGTTCTGAAAGGGGAAAATGAAAACGTTATAGATTCGTTAGCTTTATGGTTGCTCCATTGGTATGGTTCACTTACTTCCCATACTCGTCGGGAACAATGAAACCTTGCGGACCGGGCCGATTGCTGGCACCGGACCAGAAGAACGTGTCGACTCCATTGCCATCGTAGTTGAAGCCGATCAGTAGGAAAGTGTATTCGTCAACGGCGTATACGTCACCCGAAGCTTGATGGTGATAGGAGTTAAACTTGCCAATGTATTTCCCTCGGTATGGTCCATCTTCCGGTTTTTGAGTAGCTGTTGTAAGAAAGTCGAAGGGTTCGCAGCAAAGTGATTGCCAAACACAGGATGTCATAATTAATCGATTGCCTTAACTCTATACCGTTTGTACGTGTATTTTGTACCTTAAATTTGTGTTGCTTAACAACAAATCTACTTGCGAAATATTAACAAAATTACCTAATTGTAACTAACGATGTAGTTATATTATGAAATAATTTTTTTATTTTTTTATTTTTCATTGCCAAGCATCGTGATGAGTAATTTTTCCGACACTGCTACATAATATGACCATGACTAATACACTGCGCCGATGAACCATCGCCACAATACCCACCCAACGGGCAGGAAAAGTCTTATTTTTTAAAGCCGCGTCCATCTCCCTCCCTGTTTCAGTGCTGCGTACGGAGACCAAAGTTGATTGCACTTCCTGGGCGAACCAACCCATTCCTTTCAAGCAAGAAGGCGAGTAACTCAAGGTTGCGTATCATGCGTGGATACATTTCCGCAATATATGTGTGTACCACTCCTAACAAGAATGATTCAACTGGTTTTTACACTCTCCCTCGATTCGTGCGTGTGTTTAATTTTTACCTGCTTTGCCCTCTTTCACGGTTCGTCGCTTGCCGTTCGCTAGTAGAAGTCTTTCGTAAAAGCGTACGCAGTGGCTCTTGATGCCGATTCGGACTTACCTGCATTGTCTAAAACTGCGACCACCAATAAGACACTAGCCAGAATCCTGATGGAAGTACACATTGTTCCACGCCACCGGACAGCAGATCCGTAGTAACAAAGCATTCCTTTTATTTTCATCCCCTAAAACTTCACAGCCAAGCAAAGCCCAACTCACGGGCTTAAAAATCGCAGCAGCAACCGACGAAAACTTCGATGTATAATGTGATAAGTTTCGGACCCGCTGGTGCTTCTCAACGAAACGGGAAGGGAGCTCTGGAATTCACACGGTGAAATGGCGAAGCCAACTCTTCTAGTTGTTTGCTTTCACTCCAGCCTCTGCTTTGGACGTAGTTGCTGGTGGAAAGCGCGGTGATACTGAGATAAAGATTCACACCAACATAGGTTTGTGGGCGAGTTTCTAACCATGTTTTTCTGTGGTTCGTATCACGTCACTTATTGTACACCACACAGCTAATGCACTAAACGAAACGACTTCCGGCTTCTGAGCAAATACGTGCGTACCCACTTTCATGCACCAAAAGGGACAGACAAGGCTTTTCGAACCTAAGCTCAGGTGCTCACAGCACACGCGAATGACGGCAACGTACACGTAGCAATCAGCCGCCGTATATCATTGGTTGCCGCCTTTCACACTCTCTACCAGCAGTGATGATCGAAGCAACCACCGACCATCTTAAGACAGACTGAAACTGAACACGACTACCAAACAATGTGACGGCGGGGTACGCACTGACGATTGGATTGGAGGAAGTAAAACGAGACCCGCCCGAGTGGTTCGCAGACGAACGTGTATACGTTGTGTGGTCGCGCTCGCCGTTCGTGTAACAGCTGCAGTCCAAGCGGTGATCGGTCCGGTTACTTTCGCAAATAAATAGACATACTCACACCAGTACGTGCGTCTTTGTGCAGACTCTGCACGCATACACACAACAGAGAGTGTGAGTATGCCCGAGATTTGATCAGAAAGACTCGTCATATCGTTGCTGCGTCCGTTTACGCATTGCAATGAATGTGACTTACATTGTATAGATGCGGCATGTAAATGATGCTGATATGATTTTTACGAATACAAAAATTACGAATGATACCCTTTTTTCAAGGTCGTTTTACACTGATCGTGAAGAGTGTCTAGCATCCGATGGTTACATTTTTGTATGTGCCCTATTTCTACATATATGATGACAAAAAAAAAAGATACATGCACACTGAACGCTTAGTAAATTGTTCAAATGTCAAAACAATCCGGCGTATATTTTATTGCATTTTATGTGTTTGGAAACTTTTCTATATTTCCTATATTAGACAACGCTCACTCTTGAACCTAGCACAGTTATAGGTTAGATAGGCTTGTATGACTATTAGTCTAGTACATTGTGTTTCGTTTAATTTTTAATAATCACAATTATTCTATTATATATATATAT
>KB688369.1:7520-17820 GCA_000349165.1 Anopheles christyi
ATTGATTAACGACAAGCAGGACAGGCAGGCCTATCAGTTAAAGGGGGTAGGGGAGGGGGGGGGGCGTTGCAGATGGGCTCGGTCCATAAGAGGATTGAAACAACAACGTACAAGACTATAAGACTACCACTGAACAAGATATTTGTCTTAGTCCATGGTTATTTGAAAACAACTCGATTTTCAGCTAGTGTAGATTTAATTTAACCAGTGTGAAACATACTAATTTCAATAATTTCCTTGCAGTCTGGTCGTAGGTTCATGGCAGTTATGTGCATACTTCTGTTCGCTACAAACTATTTCCGCTGAAGGTAGTACGCTGGCGTTAGTAATCCTTCCGTTTCAAATAGTTAATTATGCCTATTTAACTTTTTCAAGCCAAAATCAAATCGATATGTTACCATTCGTATCGTAAATCTACTAAAAGAGTAACATAATATGGACAACTTTTTGACTTATCATATTTTAAGCATTTGTTCGTTCACAAACAATAACTTTGTTGGATTATATTTTGTTATTCACTCTATATGAGTTAAGAATCATTTTTTGTCTACACAGTTATTATTCCGTATTTAGCGGAAAATATATTGTAAGTATGGTACATAACATCGACTGATATACATAGTTATTTAAAATAATGCATGGTCTTGTAACGATCATAATCACACAAGCAATTCATTTGATTCTTCCACAGGTAAGCGCCAACTGCGAAACAACCATTGCTCGTCAATCCAAACGGAACAACAAAACTGTCCACACGGTAAGCTTCCTAAAGATTTTTTTCCACATTAATATAAATATACATAAAATGTCAACAGTTTTTGATTCAGATGGGTTTTTCGGCCACATCTGGCGTTAGATTTGTTTTAAATTTGCTACATGACTGTGCAGAATTTTGGAAAAACGTCACCTATTTAATTTTATTAGATTGAAAATACATGACGCGTCCAAGTGCAACTTTCATAACGAATTATTGAAGTTTGATCAGATTATGCTTTCAAACTTCCTCCGGTATATGTGTCAACTTTTTATGTGTGATCGTATCTTCCGAATCTATTCTATCAAATCTATTAAATATTTGGTCCCTAGCTTATGTTGGTTGTGTGTTTGGTCGATTTGCCATTAATCGAAAAAGCTACTCGGGCAACGACACCGCATGTTGATTTCATATCGCAATTAGTGTCAAGGCCCTTGACTCAAGAGTGAACAAAATCAGAATATTTGGCAGGTTGTCATTTGCGCTCAAATGTCACGAAAAGCAAAATATGTTTTGCAAATATGCTTTTGTTTAAAAACCATACCATGCATTATTAAAAACAAAAAAGCGACAGCTACTGAAATCGATATTGTTTTTAATAGGTTTGAGAGGTACACTAAATGCATAGCAACTAATATATAGCAATATATTATGCTACAAATTTTATTAGAAATGTTGAGTAGTGTTTCTCCATTCAGAAATAAAGATCGGATATCGTTGTATAGATTTCATTCAAACGTATTTCACTAATACTTTCCAATCGCTTGGATTTACGATACGATATACGAAGGTACGATATATATCTCACAAACACTGTTGCTGTGTAATGTACGTACTCGACCCAGCATGGTCCCAGTGCAGCACTGCGAGTCATGCTGTCAGAAAATGTAATGAAGCTGAATTAATGATTATGCAATCATTGTCAATGATGGCGGCTGCCGGAGGGCATGCACGGGTTGTATAGTGTTGTATAGTTATTTTTCAGGGCTAGTAAGGAATTGTTTACATTTTCCTGCTAAGCCAAAGAAACTCTTTGCCTGGTGTAGAACAAACGTCGTTGTGAGGCAAATGTTAGATCCATTAAAAAATCAATCAAACAAAGAGCCCTCATGTTTCCTTCGTGGCAGATTGGTGTAGGCCACAAAAATACCGACTGGTAGCAGTAGCAGTTGTAGGAAAATGAAGTCATCGAGCATCCATGATGTTCCAGTGTGCGTTCTTTACCAAATGGGTAGTCAAACCCGGTCACGTAAGGGATCAACACCATTTATCTATCACTAAGTGAAGCTTTCAAACCATTTGCCTTAATGAAGCGAATATCTCGGAGCATGAGTATGGGGTTTGGCTAAGGTAACCACACATAACGCTGTGAATCTCTGCGTACAGGCGCCACAAGTTTATCAAATGTACGGTTTATTTTATCTTCATACTCGTTTGTTCACGAAAATACAACTTTAGCCTGTTAATTTGATAAAAAATATCTCATTTTTTAATAACTTAGAATGAATGAGAGCATTAATTTTAGCATCTACAGTGTGACAATAACTGGCTTTTTATGATTAATGATTAATTATTTTCAGTATTCACCTAAGTACAATCAGAAAGCATGAAAGCAGAAAAATTGATGAGTAACTTATTGGATTCATATTTAAACTACACTTTTTTATCAACAAATTCGTTAGCTCGGCTTTATTTTGATGCTAATGTATAGCATTTCTAGGCATAATTGCAATGTAGGAAAGCTTTTGTTGTTTTTCTGCCACAGATACAAACTTATCACCGATCGTAATATCCTTGGGGATGTGTTTCACTTTTTTACTGTTCATTTTGAATGTCGCAGCACCGCCTGCTCTTACTGGTGCATCTAAATCAAGCAGATGTTTTATCGCAACGATTGATTTATTTTTCAAACCAAAGCGCCTACCTTCCTGTTCCATAGATTTGTTTCCGTTTCCGAATGGTACAACTTTAATAAAGTTTCGACTGTTCTCCTTGCGACGATAGTAGATTACCTCACCGAGCAGTGTGATCATTGCAAGCGCTAGTCCCACTAATGTTGCGATGAATACGCCGCCCAGACTTTCCAGTGTGATACCCTCACTATCGTCTGTATTAGGACATTGGCTACGGGCACTATTATTCCAAAACTTGGCCGTAAGTGACTCGAAGTAGCGCTCCTTTTGCAGTTCCAGTATGAAGTAGCTTAGTTCGTCCTGCAAATGACTGCCTTGCTGGACGGCGATCCCATACGGTTGTTCGGCAAATACCTCACCAACCTCTGTGAAATTGCAGTTGCGCGATATTTCGTACCTTATTTCAGCTGAATCGTGTATGAACGCAAAGTCAGCATCGAGACGCTCGTTGACGCGTTGAAAACCTTCCGCCGCTGTCGTTACCGGCTCAGCAGACTCAATCGCAGACAGGATGTTGATGTACTGCTCTTTTATCGGATAGTCCCAAACGCGATACTGTGCCTGATCATTTCCACTGGACAATGTAAGATTGCGCCACATTTGGTATAGCACATCTTCTGCGTTTTTCATGTTACGGAAATAATCGTGCGTATCGGAATCCTTCACGACCGTGTACTTAATACGGCTTTGACGCGATAGCTGTTCCAGCGATTGAACAGGCGCTTGCATTCGCTCGACCGTGAGAAAGGCAGCTAGATTGGCGGTGAAAGTAGCCAGCATGAGAACCACGAATAACCAATAGGCAGCAACGAGCGTTCTTCCCGAGAGGGCTTTCGGTGCCTCCCCGCCACCTTGCGGAGTGAAAGAGGTTAACGCAAACCAGAAGCTTTCTTTCAGTGTAAATTTTCTGTGGAAAAAGAAGAAGGAAAAGAGCACATCTTATGCGCATCGACTTGTTTACGACTCGAAGGAAGATTACTTACCTGCACTCATATGGATATGCGTCCTTGTTATTTTTTGCGCTGTATGGAGAAAATTTATCCAACAGCCAAAGCATGACAGCGGTTGCAATGATCGCTAGCAAGATACTCAGCCAAACCTCCAGGCGCAGCACGGTCATAAACTTGAACAGCGACGTTTCGCGAACCGGCTTGCGCATTGCTATCAGGATGCCAGTTTGTTCAAAGTATGGCGCTACAAAGTCTACAACTTCCTCCCGTTCGGCTGTCATTTTAAGCGAGGCGATAGCAAAATCGATCTCACCGACAACCAAATCGCCTACAAGGCCATCCCATTTGCCGTCTCCATCGCGCAGCCCAAAAGTACCGTTCCGTGGCGAAACCAGATCGTAGTCAAAGTTCATAACAATGGACAGTTGATGCAGGAAATCGATACAGTACCCTTCCCAGATCGGTTCGCCGGTGGCCGAATTGCGCAGCATATTTCCATTAGGATCGCGTTTGCGATATGCCCACGGTATAGATTCCGTCGTTCCAATGCGAAAAAATCGTTTGCTAGGTCGAAGTGTTTCGTTATTCACCAACACTATCTGGCCTTGCACTACGTTTCCGATTGTGGTGGTTGACGACGGATATGCTGCACTTGTACTGTTTTCATTCGCTGGTACGCTGATAATCGAGAGATTAAGGTTGGGACGTATCATACCGCTCTCTGGGGTGATCCAAAATTGTGCCAGCGAGCCGATCTTATTCATCAGTTCTTTCTGTGCTGTGATTACATAATCAAATCGCGCTTCATTTGGCGTCGGTGTGCAGTTGAATGCCCGCACCAAAGGAATTGGATGTATGATAAACCATTGTATAATTTGCTCCAGTACATTTTGTAGATGAGCTTCCATCGGATCGAAAGCATCAGGACAGATGCAGGGAAAAGACTGTTGCAAGAGGATGCAGCAAGTGTTGCTATCCAGTGCCAAACGATTCATTTCTGGGAAAGTGTCCCCATGTGTGAACTTGTCTGTCTGCAGATCAGTGAACAGCAAATTCCACTTTTCCGGCTTACGTACCAGGCCACCGCCAATGGCTTTGTGAAGTATGGCGTTAATTTCCATGGTACCTGCAACCACTGCGTAAAAGGATGGATACGGACGAAGATCTTTTATTCTACTCACCGTATACTCATCAAGTTCGCCAAAGACGATGGCTCGAAGAAATGAATCTGTTATGAGAAAAAAAATCGTGGCGTCTACATGCTGAAGATTTGGCAGAATGTAAACTACATCGTTGCCACCACGCGCCAATAAATAGCTTTCCATTAGCTTCATAAACGTTTGAACGGACAGGTCGATATGGAAGTAGGGAATGCCGAACTCTTCTGCAGCACTGGATAGGTATGTAGAATCAATCCAGGTCATATCCAGCAGCATAGAAACTCCCTCAAAGGCTGCTGCACAGACTGTGCACGATGTAATTCAATGAAAGGATTAGAAACATAGATGGCAACATATTGACAAAAATTAACTTACACTGTTCGTCCTCACCAAATGGCACTAGTTCACGATCATATTGAATGTAGTATTCTTTTATCGAGATTCCTTTTACCTTGACCAACACTTTTTTTATTACATTACCTACCATCGTAGGAATGTACGGTTGTTCCTTTTGGTGTACTATTGCTAAATAGTATTTTTATCATGAAAGGTTAGATTCATTCCAAAATTGCAACATGAATTCAGGATAGTCTTACCAATGCCAAACACATTACTAGATTCTTCCTCTTCTATCACATCAATCGATATCACGGGCTTGAATACCACCAAAATCACAAACAAATTAAACACAAACATTTTGTTTTCTGTTAGACGAATACGAAACGGATCCGGCATCGTAGAAAGCTGGAAAACGAATGAACCATAGTTTTTAGAAGCAACATTTTATGAAATCAATTGGCTTTTATCGTAAGGGGTTAGCAATGATTCTTGAAGCTCACGTCTTTGACGTCAAATTATTATCCTGCTTTTCTTTGCGTCCCTCATTTGGTCGTACCATGCAACTGAAGTCCTACTGGAAAATTAAAACGGACTACCATTTTATGAAAATTACCATTTATTATCGTCATTCACTCATCGCATTCCTTTACTTGGTTATTGGGCTATGGTTGCACTGTGTGACACATTTACGGTCGCCTCTAATTTTCATAATGAATTCGAGTAAATCACTACTTCGGCGCAATTTCGATCAGTAGAATTTTTAGTTCGACAAATCATTGCACAGTTTCTGCTACCAGAGTACAAGGATGTTAAAAGCTAACTGATTCCTCATACCCGAGTTGATCTAGAATGTAACGCCATAGCCTTGAGGGATATCCACAATGTGTTAGCCGAGGGCAAACGCAAATGTAGTTTTGAAGGAAAAATGTACGAAAGAGCATAACTATTCCGATAATTCCACCAGCTACTAGCAATGACAACATGTTTTTACCGAAGGAATGTCGAAATCTAAGAAGCAAAAAGAAATCAATAACAAAGATTTATAATAAACGAAAATAATTCGGTTCAATAGTTTATGTTAAATACCTGGCAAACCTCGCTGGATGGTTATTTGATGTTGGACAATGTTTCATTTGAGGATATTTGGTAGAGAATTTGTGTGCATTATTGATCAATTGATTTGTTATACTCTGCTTCAAATTGCTCTGGATTCGTTGAAGCTCAATTGCTCCATCTCCTTCATATGGATCACCATACAACAAAGAAACCTTTAATTCTTCCCTGGCAATTTTCATGATTATAAAAACGAAGCACATTTTCATCACTCTTAAGCTCTTAACATGTGTACATCTTACTGGTGTGTTCTAGCTTACTTTGTTGACCACACGTTTGCAATGTCATTTCACTGAATAACAATAAGCTACGTTGATGAGAACTTGATTCGTAAATATAATGCATTAAACCAATTTAATTCATGAATAATTGTTCTCCAACTCACGAACATCCAATAGCAATAATTATAAGTACAGGTAGTCCCCAGGTAAACGACACCTGTTGTACGCGTATTTAGAGACACGCGTTTTTGTTTTATTTGTCAGACAAATGCAAAATCTATTGCATTTTTACTGTATTTTTGAATCGAAATCGAAAAATGTGGTAATTTTCTGTTTTAATCCAAAAAATAATTAATTAAGTAGCTAAACCCACTAACTTCTCAACCATAATTACACATAAATTAAGCGAAAACCGCGAAATGAGACAATTTAATTACACAATTGACAGTGGATATGTCAAATCAGTACAATTTGCTCAAAGATCTGTCAAATTTAAAATCCGCGTAACTCGAGAACCGCGTAACTCGGGTAAAGACTGTACGAAACTGCAACATTATCCTCCCGTTGCGATCTCCTCAAAAGGAAACTAACTAAACAGATTTCAATACAATTGGCCTCTTGTATCCATTACATAGATTATATGATACTTCTGGATTATATGATAGTGGACTTGTACGATGAAATTCCTGATGGAAGTCTGATATTCACTATACGAGTTGCCTAAACTAGAAAGCTACCATAACCGTAGAAAAGAGCTTAAGCAAGAAACGAAAATTGCCGGGCCGACATCTTAAGAGAAAGTATATCATGAATGGGTTGCTTTTGCGTGACTTGCTTAGTGGGAAGTTTTTTTTTTCTGCTGCAAAATAGATGAAAAGCAATGTCATGAAACCGTAGATTGCTATATATTAGGATAGTAAGGGAACTTAAAAAAGAAACATTTCGATTTGATCAACAAGCACGACAGAGTTCGTGAAATCCGACTGAATCAGTCAAGCGTAGTTATTTTACACCTCACATGTAAATGTTGGTTTTGTTTTCTGTTGCGTGAAAAAGTTAAAACTCGCAGCAATCAGATTGGTGGTGGTAGTGGTTGTTTGTTCACCTTTGCGCTATGCTTTTCCTTTTGCTTACGTTGTTGCACAGAATGATCTTTGACTTTGTAAGAAGGTTGAACTACGAGACACTACTAGCAGTGTAATATTGTCAGAAATGAATATTTGTTTCGCATTAGGAGTTGTGCTTCGTATATACACGCTTCGCCTGCAATATAGTAAGCCTACACATACAAAAAGTGAGGCATGCATTTTAAGCACAACAGACGATAGAAAGGTTTAATCTCATATGCTTTCGAAATGGCAGCAAAATGCTTTACTAAAAGAGCGATAGATTTAACGGTAGCGCTCTCTCAATACAAACAGCAGGCGCTTGTTGTACTTTCCTCTGCTAGAGGAAAATGGGGGAAAAGGCTGCGTACAAAGCAGCACCACCAACATAACGGCAAATGACCCAAATTAAAGTTTACGTTGCTAGCATCCATTCGCCCAAATCCACGGTGGACAGTACGGTGTTGTAGCACTGTAGTGCTAGCACTGTAGTGCTTTTCTCCTGCTCAGTGGAGTATCTCGATGCGTTTGATGTCTCTTTCGGCAAGCCTTAGCTCTCTTTCTTTGCATTGCATGTAGAGGGTGACATGGGAAGACGTTGATACCATCATGTACTTCGATGTGTCAGTGTATGTGCTGCCGTTGTCCGTTGTCCATGACCGCCGTGGGTTATTTCTCCGTCTTGTGTTCCACAGTCAGAGCTTCGAGAGCGTGCTTTGAGTTGAGCTGTGTCGACGCTGGTAAAACTGCAATTCCATTCTTTGTCGCAAACCGGTATAGTTAATGTTTTTGTCAGTAAATACACGAACAAAACCTCTTTAAATTTACAATTAAAAAATCTTTCAAACGGTTGAGAATCTTGAATGTTATCCATGTCCAAAATTCCCTGCGTTGTTCCGATCAACCACTTTAATTTGCTTTATGTTTATAATGCCATTGATTTTAATATATTTGATGCGGTTATACTGACGGAACCTATTTGAAAATGCACAGTTCATATCTGTGGATGCTGATAAAGCGTGTTCCAATCCAATCGAACCGCGGTTGGAAAAGGGAATTATTGGCAGTAATATACTGATTCTAAATTCATCTCGTTCTACTTCAATGAATCGATAACGCCACCATTTTAATGATGACTATCTCACAGAAGCTTTATCATTTGGGCAGAGCACACGGAACGGATGCGAATTTGTAAAACAAACGCACCAAGATATGACCGTGTTTGAGTAATCGTCTATTTTTTATCATCTTTAAAGCATCGTTATAAAAGCATGGAGTTTTAAATACAATTATTTCGTCGTAGTTCTAAGACTTCATTTCAATTCAATTGGGAAATAGTTGCACAACTAAAATTTTGTTTTTCTTAAGCTCTTATGCATTTGATAGATATTTGCACTTTAAAGTAGAGCTTATGTTATTATTATTTAAAATCTTATAAAGTATCAATTTCAATAAAAATGTGTTTCCTACAAAATATATATAAATATATATGTCTGTCTGTTGTTTAATGTTGCAACGGTTGTTTTCTTTATTCACTCATCAACAGGTGTCAACTGGCCAACATTTGCATCTTAGTGGTGATCTTAAAGCGGGTGTTTCTGTTGCCGCACAACAAGGAGTTTTCTTCAGTCAACAACAATCTGGACAACAACAACAGCAACAGCAACAACAACAGCAAAATCAGCAACAGCATCAGCAGCAGCAAAATCAACAACAGCATCAGCAGCATGCACAGCATCAGCAACATTCACAACATCCACAACACCCGCAACATCCACAACATCAGCAACACCAACCACATCAACAACACCAGCAACAGCATGGCCACCATCAGCAGCACCAACAGCATCATCCACAGCATCAACAGCATCAGCAGCAACAACATCAACAGCATCAACAGCATCAACAGCATCAGCAGCAGCATCATGGACAACAAACTGGTCCGAAGCCACAAACACAGCAAGGAAAACAATCTGGTCCCGGAATGGGTAACTTACCTGGAGGAATGCTCGGTGGCCAAGGAGGTGTTGGTAATGTAGGCAGTAACGTTGGATCCCAGACGACGATACCAAACGTTCCAGGACAAGGCATAAATGCCGGAAATGTAGGTGGAAATGCTCCTAATCAGAGTCATCCTCAGAACCAAGTGCCCAATTCTCAAGGTAAGAATCGAGCGATCGATCACAAATATTGGTCAAAATCAGTTATTTTTTGTCTTGTGTGTAGCAAACACTGTGTCTCAAATCAATGTTTTAATTTGCGTTACTTGGGCTTGATTTTAGCTTAATACGTAATGTATTTATATGTATTAATTATTGTATATTTTGTATAGAAATGCACAATTGTACACTCAAATATTATGTGCATATATATGTATATATTTATGTTTATACACAAGTACTCATGTACATGAATATATTATTGTATAATAGTATATTTGATGCATATGGTTTGACATGTGTGATTAATTGCGAGCCTTTCAATAGCAAGAGAACAAAGAGCAGTGCGAGAGTCGAAAATGAGTATTCTAAAAACCAAAAAAAAAAAACCAAATATTCGTACAAGGATATGGTTTTTGTTGTACTATACTTTGCTGAGACGAGTTTCCCCTAACAGAGGCGTAGGTACAGGAACACAAACTGCGCATGACCATGTGCAGTTTGAATTGACTGTACTTCAATCGATGGAAACGATATGCAATATGCTACCGTCTGGTATATTTTCAGGGGAATCAAAAATATGCT
>KB688380.1:0-13981 GCA_000349165.1 Anopheles christyi
TGTGTGTGTGTGTGCGCGGGAGAAGTTGGCTGGCGGTGGTATGCAGCTGTGCAAGCAGGAGGGGTCGATTTAGCCAACCCGGCTGCTATCGAGCTGCTTTTTCCTTTCCTCGAAGTGTGGAACATTGACGCTGTTTTTTCTTCTCTTCCTTCCGTCCAATAGAACGATAGAAAGTTGTGGAAAAACGGAAAATTTCTTGCATTTACTTATTTTCTTTACTTTTCTCACTCCGCTTGATTGTTCTCGCCTGTCGCGTGTCGATCCCTTCTCTCGCCCCGATTCCAGAAACGTGTTTATGTTACTCTCCATTTCATTTCCATTTTTGTTCGAGAGGAGAAAGCCGCATGCGATAGGTAAGTCGGTGGTTCACCCGATTTGGGGCAAGGGGATGCCCTGAATGTATTTATTTATATTGATGGTATCGCTTGCGGGCTTGATTCGTCGGTGCAAGGAACTGCGGGGGCACGTATTGCCAGTTGTTGGTGGATTTCAATATATTTCCGGGTTTTGTTTTCCGGCCATTCTAGCAATGGTTTTGCTGTTGTTTTCTTCTCCTTTCTTTTCTGATACCTACAAACCTGTATCAATGTGAACACGAATACATAGCGTAAAGCAAGAGGTGCTTCCCATGCATGGAAAAGTTGTTTTTCCTTCTCGAGCGATTTTCATGTATTGACATTTCCACTCTCGCAGACTTGTGGAACCCCGATCAAAGGCTTCCCGTATAGTTGTCTGTGTGAGTATGTTTTCCTCTCAAGTGGGATATGTTGATGGTACATTGCTTTTATAATCCATTTCTAGGATGTGTTTCCTTTCGGCACATCCTTTCCCTTGCCTCTCCTGCTCCGGCGTCATTGTAAGTTCGTGGGGTTTCCAGCCCTCCCCGGGAAAAGAGGAAAGCTGTTGTTACGCCCCATGTTCTCAAATCTAGGTTCTCGTAAGTAGGCCCCATCCCAGTTGGAGCACAGCTAGAGGATATTGTCGTTTTGCACCGAGCGAAAGATTGAGCAAACGTAAACCCGGAAAGCGACGTTGCCGGCGGGAAGCCAGGGAGGGCAAACAAACAAAAAAGAATGCAACGCTACTTTTGTGCAAGGATGGGTGAAAGGGGAATGGAGCGAGCAGAAAGTGGGGGGTAGGGGGGAGATAGAATCGGAAACGACAGGGAGAAATAAACAACAATATATTTCGAATAAAGAAATGAAATATAAATTGTACACATAATCAAGAACCGTTCCGTTTCGCTGCATGCTTTCTTCGGTGGGGTCGTCGATGTCAGCAGGCTGGGGATAAAGGGCATGCTGGGCTTGGTTGCTATAAGAGAAAGGGTGGGAAAGTAAAAGAAAACATCCTAGCCTGTAGTATGTAGAAATGGGTGGTGAGGGGGGGGGGGGTTGGAATCTTGTGCCGGGTGTAAAGTGGAAGAAGGCACCATTCCTCTGCGCTCCCTGCGGGTGTGCTAAAAGATGCAGAAATGATGTGAAGTAGTCAGGGAAGGAAGAAAAGAAGGGAGAAGGAAAGAGATGAGAGTGAGACATAAAGAGCTTAGGATTGTTTGGGAAAAGTTGTCGTCGGGAAATTGTTCCCTCCTCTCGTACTAGTTTTATGTTCGCCGTTGCCTTTTCTCTCTCTCTCTCTCTCTCTCTCTATCTCTCTCTCTCTCTCTCTGCATTCCTTCCGCTCCCTTTGTTTATCCATGTTTTCCTTCGCGTTTTTTTTTCTTCAGCAAAACGTGATGATGGTCTGTGTGCGGAAATTGCCCACCTCCGGCTTCCGGAAGGACGGGAGTTTCCCTTTTCCGCTTTGGCCAGATTATGGAACAACGTATTTCTCCTCTGTCATTTTCTCCCTCTTCTCCAACCTTTCAAATTATGTTTGTGCGCTTTGCAAAGTTTCTTTTCACTGCTGTTGTTTTGTATTGTGTTGAATGTATATTTGTGTGTGTATGTGTTTTTGTAAAACATTTTGACTGTCTCGTTTTTCGGGTCGTTTCCTCACACCAAAACCACTTATGTTGCTTTTTCTGGAAAATCTCATACCACTCACCATGGGGCGGAGTGTTTTCCCTATCCCCACCTCTCCGTGCTAATGTTGTGAACGGTGATACGTTTTCTTGTGTTTTAAGTTTCTTTTTTTTTATTTCTGAGTAGTGTTTTCGTTTCCCTTTGTCGAAACATTTCATTCTTGCAGTTACGAAAGGGGAAAAAAGCTTCCGTGGGAAGGGAAAGTAAAGAACCAACTTAAGGATGCATTTTTGTGTTCCATGGTGTACTGCCTTTGGGAGTATGTTTTTCGAAGCGAGTAAGAGGGTGAGTAGTGGAGAAAGTGTCGTAGTCTCACACGAGAGTTGGTTTGAAATATAAATGTGGAATGGTTTCTTGCTTTTCACGTTTCGGGTTTTTTTTGTCCCATTTTTGTAAAATCGAACAAATTGTACAGTTACTTAAACTTAAGTATTATTGTTAGTTTTGCTATTTGTTAAAAGTAAAGCAATAAGTTTGATAGTATTTTTTAGATTTGCAGCACGGTGGTTTAATGGTTGGACGCGCTTGTCAAAAAATTTGTTTTTCCACTGTTTAGGTGACTCATTATTATTGCGCTCCTTACTTAATGAATTCATGAATTCTTTCAACATAAATGTGTCAAGTGCAAAGGGTTAAGATACGTCTGCAAAACAGCGTCCCAATGCATTTGCAAATCCAAATGAATTCAATCAAATTAACATCAATCAAAAGACAGTTGATCAAACTACGAAATTATCAAAACTCATTAAATTATAACACGATACGAAATGGGGGAGAACGATGCACAGTGGGAAGAGACTAAAGTCGGGAGGAATGTTATGCGTATCACCCGGTCTGGGGTATGGCTGAATTTAATAACCGTTCTATTGCAATAATGTTCCTTACCAGAACCGTTGACTCGTTTCCGGACGCCGCTCCTTCCCCTAGCCACGTTTTCTTCGGATTTCACTGCCAGTAAATCTTCTCCATAATCAACAAACGAGTCTGGTCGCTCGAGGCGCCTGATGATGCCAAAGTTTTTCCAACCCACTACCGTGCCCGCAACTGAAGAGAGGCAGGTGGGTTGAGAACAAATTTTCGCTTCATTCTCTCCCTCTCACTCCAGGGCGTTGCATGGATGGTTTCACTCCGCCAACGCTAGATGGCTGGGAGAATTGTAGGATGGAGGATGGTTTTGGAGTTTTCTCATTGTAGAAAGCATTTTCGGTGCGCTGATAGGGAACCATAGCAACACACCAATTAAGTGATGTTGTCGCCAAGCGTCGTTCGGTATCGCTTTTCGATTTGTCGGGTGTTTGTGTGTAAGTGGAGCCAATTTCCTTTGTTTCGATTTACTTGTTTGTTTGGGATTTTTAAAATAGAAAATCGTTCAATTGGAATGGTGCATTGAACGTTATTGTTTTGTGTGTGTGTGTGTGTGTCTTTTTTTGCAGATGAAATTATTCCTATATCACCATCAGAATGTACGATCCGTTTTGTTTAGTATTTTAATTGTTGTTTGAAAATGAATTGTTTAGTATTTTTATTTTATATGGTTCGATATAGATTTTGCATTTATTTCTTATCTTATTGTATTGTATTAACAGATTTATTTCAATACTTCTTCGATTCTGCTCCTTCGCTAAACCACTAAAATTTCAAAAGAAAGCGCAAATACATTTTCTCGCTTGATAAATAAAAAACCGTACACAAGTAAATGACAAATAAAATATCGAAACTGACACCAACAAACTCACGCTTCTAATTGGCAACATTGATACAACATTGCTTTTGAACCGCTGTCTCTTGCGACGTGTGGTGAAAATATGCCAGAAGGAAAGGAATAAAAACAGAACCAAAAAACAAAGCAAAAAACAAAAACACAACCCCAAATCCATAAACGAGAACCACTAGTACCACCACCGTGGCAGCAGCAGCAACATAGACTCTATTATTTTATTACCGGTTTATTGCCTGAAGTGATGCTGCCGAGTTGGTTTCATCTCGCTGGGATAGGAATCCCCCAAGGAGCATCGTACGCGGTGGTGTGTCTTGATTCTCCCACCCACGCGCACCTCGCTGCTCGAGTTGGGCGTACGTAAGGATTCAGGTTTTTAAGGATAAGCTTTTCAGCCTTTTGTCTGCCAACACCACTGATAGGATGGAGTGCGAGGTGGGTTGGAATTAAGGCGAGAGAAAGAAGGAGAAAAATGAAGGTAGAGTTGGGCACGCTGTAGGTCGTTTGCCCATTCTTCTCAATTTCGCCTCCAACGCTCGGTGTAGAAGTGAGATAACAGACAAAAAGGCAAAAAGGGAGAGCCAGAAGAAAAAAAAAACGCTAGCATCGACAACAATCAAGCGAACTTTACTGCTGATGATGAAAGGAAAATTGGTTTTGGGTGGTCTCCTTTCTTCTCTAGTGCCGGTTGGTGGTAAACACGTCGCATCCGGTCGGAAAACGGATGTTGAATGGGAAAAAGTGGCACAAATCGTACGGTAGCAAAACACATTCGCTCGTGGCTGCCCACTCTACCACCCCCTTCTTTCCTTCAACTTTCACAGTTGTCGAGCAAAATCTCGTCTTGCAGCAAAATAATGAAGAAGGAGTAGATGCTATACGCGCTACGAAGAAAGGGATAATATATTTGGAATCTTTATCGAAGGGCAGTGAAGAGAGACATACGTTGTGGGAAGATGTGGTGGTGTGGATGTCAATTCGGGGTGTTAGGAGTTTAGTTTATTGCTTCTTGCATTTTATGGATTATAGGTGAAGGTGAAATGGTATTGCTCGTGGGGTCGTTTTTCTTGTGCGATTATTGATTATGCTTTAAGGATAATTGATTTGTTAGAAATGTTTAAAACATATTGTGGAGCATATGGTTATAGTTTATGCTGCATAATTACAACTATAAGTAATGGCAATACATATAAATGAATTTTTAAAATTTTCTTAACTATAAGCAAATTCAATTACCTATATTTTAAGTGATTTAATTGTCTTAAGCTTCTAAAAATACAACCCTTTGTTTGGTATATTTAATGATCGTGCAATATTATGTTTCTTACACTACGGTACTGACAAAGAAACGATGCACGATTATCGTTCTTGACATACTAACGTACGGCGGAGGAACGTAATCACCCACCAGGCGCGTGTTGGGTAAATGAGTGGTAAATGAAACCGAACATCCCCGAACCAGGGATTGTCATACCGTCCAATTCAATTCAAACTACGCAAACCGCTGTAAGTCCTCATGTTCCTCGTCATGTGATATGCTGTACTGTTGCAGAAGGTAAGCTTAGAAACTCGCCGCCCGACGACCTTACCGATGGGGAGGTTAGAATAGGAACACGTTTAGAAGTAATAAATTCTATTTCCTCCATACACCAACGGTAGGAATGATGTGTTGTTTCTCGGACATGCGACCATCGTCGACCGTACCATCCTCAGGGGAATAAGTGAACCGTAAAATAACAGGATCGTTCCTCAGTTAGGTGTATCCAAGGGGAAGGAAAGCAAAATCCTTCAGTAGTCGGTTGGTGTCGAGTGCCTAACCACAAGTCCTCCAATTGAGACAAGTGTGTACGTACGTATACACCCACTGGTATGAGTACGTGTGTCGGTGTTTGTGAAAGAAGAAGGATAAACCCGAGTTTTGCGGTTTGGGGAGAAGGAAATTTTTGACTCTAGCACTCGTTTGCACGAGCACTCATCGTACAATGAGGAAGAGCAATTTACATCCTGATGTTGTCCTGGAGCCTCCCATTCCCATCTTCCTCACAATATAATGTTTGAAAAATGTGCAAAGTAATTCCTACCATGATCCTGTTACCTTCTAAGCCCTGTTGAAAAGACTTTCAAGTACGCACCTGGCTGTGAAACTGTACGTCAGAAATCAACCATTCTCATGTTTGTAAACCCATATCGACCACTCACCCTCTGTGTCCAGACTCGTTGTCTTTTTATAAGGATTAAATATTTCTAATGTAAATTTATGATGTATCGTGTATGCAGAAAACCTGTAAGTAATGTCTTGTCCTCATCTTCGTTTCATCCCGTTTGCAAAGATGTAAACGATTTTCCGAATCAATGTGTTGTTGGATACGAGGTGAGATTAATTGAAACTAACAATATTTATCGGTATCTTGCCGTTTCTAGCAAACGAGTATCTGCTATGATGTACCTCAATGTATAAGCAACACGATGGTTTGAGCAAAGTTAGTGTGTTGTATGGGAAGCAGTCCAACCATTGAATGACAATTCGTCATGGAGCTGGGGCATTGCAGCATGAATTCCACATAAGAAAGATTAGGATTAGCAAAGATTATTTTCTTCGTCGGCTTTAATCGGTCCATTGGAAGGGAATAGACTTGTGGTTGAATGCAATTTGAACACATGCTATGTAAAGCGTTTGTTGTAATTAATTTTATTAGAACTCAATGGACCGGTTATGGATAGGTGCAAAGGTTACGGATATCAAAACAAAGAATAATTTGATTTGATGAAGCTGTTGATGCACAGCATGCATGATAAGATCTCTTTCAATTAATTTTCTGACTTAAAATATTTCATGAAAGTATCGTCGCATTAGAGTATTTATCACATTAGATGGGTTGAAAAAACATGCAAGGCATGCTCGTCAAGCATACATTGTAGATTAGAGAGTAATATCGGGGAAATGCCACATACGAATTACAGTGTTGTGGATTGGAGATGTTTTCTGAATAAGAGGGACAGAAATGTATGTCTGAAGACAAACTTGGTTTCACTGTATTTTGAACCGTTAAAATTAAATACATTATATAAATTAATCATTACACTAGATTTATATTTTTGTGATAATATTTGCGGAACATTTGATATCCTTTTGTGTCTTGTCAAAGTAAAAGAGCAGCAAGTTAATTACATTTGGTGCGAAGTGTGCTATTCACGTTGATTGACTTCACACCTGGTGTTGTAATAGTCTCTCCTTTACGTGAACAAAACCACTAGGAGGCTGGGTTTTCTGTAATTTATGTAATTACCGTCACTAACACACATGAAAAAAATACCACTACCTATTCAGCTGGTCTAGGCTCTTTTATATTCTGCCTTCTACAGCTACAAACACAAATGCGTACAATCATTCATGCGGTGGAGTTGTTGTGAGTTGGAGATAAAATGCTCGTCTGGCACCAACGTAAGTGGCGGATAAGTTAGCGTCAATGAGCCGGAAAAAATCAAAACATAAAGCAGTTCACTTACTTACGTACTTACTTCCTTTCTTATTTAATTATCAAGAATAAAAATCATTTTACAAATAAAGTTCATAACAAAAGTATAAATAAATAAATAAACAAACAAACAATAAAGGTTCGTATGAAAAAAAAAATTGTTTTCTTGCCTTTATTGAACTAATTATTTATAAAGAAGCTTCACATCATCATTCCAGTTATTGAGACAGTGCAAATGCATATAGTGAAAAATACATACTGAGTGTCTTGTAACCTCTTATATGCCTGTTTTTATACGAACTTTTGTTTTTAATTTCGTTTTCATAGCTTAATACATCGTTTCACAACTTGATGCCTAAAAATTTGACTAAACTAAACCAAACCAAACTTGACTGGTATAGTACAAATCTTTTATTATCAGTCTGAGTTACTCAGATGTACAAGTCGAACTAAAAATCACACTAAAAACACTAGAAAATGAGAGGATTGTTTACTATTCTGCCAGTACTCTTCAACTGTACATTTCAACAGACATGAGCGATGAAGAGGACATGATACCCGGTAGCAGTCCATTGTGCTTTAGTATAGTGAACCGTAGTACATATCTTGCCTGTATGGGAATTTCAAATGAAAACAATGCACCGATAAAAAAACAACTCACCACAAAAGCCATGAGCTCCGGAAACGATCACGAAGGCGTGTGTAGCTGGTCCACAAAACAAAAAAAGAAACAAAAAAAAGAAAAAGAAAAATGGAAATGTTTATGTACTAATACATTTAAAATGGGTGAGAGATTCTTTTCGCCTCCATTGTCGGATTCCGTTTTTACATTGTTGTTAGTGGCGTTGTTTATCAATGTATGTGTATTTTTTTATGCTTTAGATCCTCTTTTTCTCCAACAAAAAGAGCGGATTGCTGCTTGCTACCGTGCATGATTGCATTTGGCTCGCTCCATCTCATCCTCCCAGAAAGCTGTTCTCGCTTGCTGCTGCTCCATTTGGCAGTTTCACTCACTCATCTCAGCTGCTCGCCGTGCCATATCGGATGCTTTTGTAGAGTGTTTTTTTCCTTTATTTTCTTGCTCCGTAAAAGTTCATCTGTCGAGTTTTTCCACACGACGGGTATGGTTGTTTTTTTGCTTCTCTTGTTGTTCATTTTTGAGGATCGTTTTTGACGTTTTACCGAGAGTCAGCAAAGCCGAACGATTCTACCCTACACCATGCAGTGGGGCACCTTTTACTATCCCCCACCCACCTTAAAGGATCGGTAGTATAGAATCTGTACGTTGGTGTGAAAGTGTTCTGTCGGGGTGCACGGCTCTACGGTTGTGTCGCGCAACGAAGGACAAAATGTGAGGAAAATTGGGGTGTCGTGCGGTAATAGAATTGGTAAGAGATTCCACACAGGAACGGGACGGAAAAAATAAAGGAAAAATGATTCAGTACAGTGCAGTGGAGTTTGTTGGTGGTAGGAAAGGTTAACAAATATGGTTTGCTGGAGGGAGATGCAAAAAAAACGATAAAAAATACACATCTACCAGCCTATGCCGCCCCCGTTTCTGGTGGAAAGTATGAGCGAACCAGTTTGCGTGAACTGTTGGTACCGTTCCATCGTCGGAAACAGATGGTGGAAAATTGAAACCCACAGCGCGCGCGGTGTAAGGATTTGCTGACGGTCCAGACTGACGGTGTATGTGTGATTGCGTATATGCTGATGGAACGAACCGAAACACGGTGCCTGGGTATAATGGAAAAGGAAAGCAATATTGTAAAAGCGACCCCATAAGTCACGATCCTACCCCTCCGTTGTTTGGCGAAGGGTGCGATACTGACAAAGCGGAACAGAAGGAGACAGAGCAAACGGAATCGTGAGAATTGCCAGAGAAACAGGGAAAGCGATACACACAGCCCTGAACGGAATGAACAAACAACAAAAAAGAGATGAAAAAAAATTGCATGGAAATTATACATCGACAAGGACGACGAACGATGACGACGAGGACACAGTTCAAGGGGGGGATTGATTTACAAAATTTTGGTTCACTGCTTCTGGGTGATTTTGCTTCATGGATTTTTTTTGTTTTGTTTTTTCCAGCGTGTATGTTTGTTCGCTCGGTACACTTTGAGTGATGCGTGCCATCGCTTATGTGTGCGGAAATGGGATAAAGTAAAAAAAAACACGGTATCACCATCATCGTCATGAAGCTTGAAAGAGGAAGAAAAGGACGAGAGATTAAAGGTTTTTTTTCTTCTTCCTTCTGTGGTGTCAGCCAGAGAAGAGAGACAAGCCATAAAAAGGAACAGCTCGGTCAGAGCAACAAATTCCATGGGGGGTGAGAGTTTTTGTGTGACAAGCTTATCCTTTTTGGCGTTGTTATTCTTCTTCTTCTCCTCTATGCGTTCTTTTGTGTGTCGGTGTGTCCTTTGTCACGGGAGCGAGAAAAACTCGGAACAACATCCTTACATAGCGGAAGGTGACGAGTGGTTATGTGCACGTACGCATGTGTGCATATGAAGAGATGTTTTGTTTTTGCATTCTGGGGCAAACGGGCAGAGAAAGAATGTGATGGTCTTTTTTGACGGATGATTTGTATACAGATTCGAAGGGTCGTCGCTGCCTGGGAAGTAAATACTAGATTTGTGTGTAGAAGTGAGAGTGCAAAGAAAAAAGAAGTGTCAATAAGAGGTACATTTGATTGAAGAACTGTAGCCATTAGCATGAGAAATGGCTTAAATAATTTGTTTTTTGTTGTTGTAGAATGCTTTAAATTCGTTTTGATAAAGAAAATGTTGATGAAGATTTAACACAACATTTACAAAAGTATAAGCTGTTTCGCATGTTAAAAATGATTCTTGAAGTGTCCTCATCCCTAACGAAGGATCATCCGACTATTAGTATTCTTATAATTAGCTCAACACTTACCACGCAGGGTTTCCGTTTTAGCCCTTACTTTTGGCCCATGTCGAAGTGCGTTTCCATTTTTTTTCCATTGTCCTGCATAACCCACACCCAGCCGGTTAGTTGCAGCAGCGGCTAATGAAATGAACAGCTGGGTTTTTGCGTAGCTTAGCTAAGGGTGTTCTGTCCCATTTCGTCCTGGTGATGCAGCTGCTAACGGCTCCACTTGAACCTTGAACAAAGGCCATACTCTGTGACCTGTTCGCCATGACTCATTCCTTTCTACCTTCTCTCTGTGCTGCCAGAAATCACATCACGGAGGAAGGTCCGTTTTATGTTGATTTATCTGATGCTGCTCGTAGATGCTGCCGCGAATCGCACTCACTCTGAAAGATTATTTACAGAAGAATGCAAAAGTGTGGAGTGGGATAGGGAAGTGGATATTAGACACGAAGATAACACAACGGGTGGAAATACCTCCCGTTTGGTCCTACCCATCTCCGTTCAAAGCATTCGTTCACTCACGAAAGTCATCACCAACAGTGTGGTTTTTGCCCATTTCCCGCAATGTTTCCTTTTCGGTTCACACTCACTAATAGATATGTGTCACTCACTGCCTCGCGGGGTAAGAATGAACACTTTGGTAGAAGATGGATTGACATCTTTTGCGTATAATTTACCCGTAAGTTGACTCTCGTCAGAAAGTCCGCTAGAGATTAGTGGATAACACGATAAAGAAACGTTTCTGCACTAGACTGTCTCCAGACAGGAGCTAAAACAGTGTCGCGGCTCACCTACTTTACGCTCGCCGGTCACGTGAGTGACTGATCCTGCGTGCAGTGAATGAACATAGGAGGCGTTGAGATCCTGCTCGGATATGGCCGCATGGGTGGCAGTGATTCGTGGAACGTGTTCATTCGTGTGTTGAACGCCGTGGTGTACGGGAGGCTGCTGCTTCTGCAGTTAGGCAACTTTAAGCTGACTTTTCGTCCATAAAGACGCGCGCGGTCAAATTCGATTGAAGTTGATTTCGTTATACGTGGTTTGCAGAAAGGGCAGGAGGTGGTTGTTTTTTTGTTATCTGTTGTATTCAAACATTTTTAATTGTGAAAAGTTGTATAGTGCTTATTTATATCGTTTCAAACGAACACTTTTGAGAAAAACATCATAAAGTGTTGTGTATTAAGGATTAATACGTTTGTTCAAAACAAAATGTTCAAGGGTGACGCATGTGTTTACCCCGCAGTTTGTTTAGATACAGTTTAGTGAAGTGAATACAATTGTTATAAACAAGGCAAATCAAACGATAATCAACAATACATGCAATTTTAGTATGTTTACTCACATAAAGAGAGGAAACACAAGTTTCAGTACTCTGTGCAACTTTAACCAAAATTCTGGCAATTCGAGATTCGGCCAGCCACAACATAACCGTGCATTCCGAAATGAAATGTCATTGCGTCGTAGCTCCTGCTACCCTTGACACTCCTCGTCGTGGGTTATGCTGGCATCGTAAACGCAAACGTTTATGTCGATCCCACGGAAGGATAATGTCGAAGTGAAGCATAGCTGTGTGAGTACGTGAGGACGAGAACGCGAGATGGAAAGAGAGAGAGGGGTATAGATATATATATATATATATAGAGAGAGAGAGAAAGAAGGACAGCGAGTGTTTGAGCAATAGAAAGAGATAGAACGAACCATAAATCGCTTTAAACGTCAACTTCCCTCAACAACATGCTGGCTTCTACAGTAGTCCCAGCAAAAAAATGTTTAATTGTGTGCGTAACGCAAAGGGAAAGGATATGACAGAGCAGCGGAGAGCCACAAAGCAAAAGTCATACCAAAAAAGCACTGTTAAAGTGACCATCACGGTAGGAGAACGGGCAAACATGTGACAGAGTGTTATCTCGTGGTTCATCGCTTCCCACCGCACTACCACCACCCGCATACATTTCCCATGGTTGATTGAAGGCAGTGGATAATTTAATCATTTATTAAAGCATGTTAAATAATCGCATTAAAAACGACTCGTCATCATCATCATGCTCGTTTGGTGTTGGTCGTGTGTCTTCTGAGTGTATGGTCGGAGTGGATGATGATGGTTTTGTTTTGTTGGTAAATGTGTGTCTGTGTGTGCTTGAATATAAATATGTAATTCATGCGTTGTGTGTCCTCTGACGTGAGCAGCAGTCATCAAAAGTGAGAGTGAGAGTGTTTTTATCATCGTCAGGAGTGAAAATGAAGTCACTAAATGAAACAAACAGGCTGCGCGCATCATGTCTTTCGTTGGCTCCGTGTCTCCGTTCTCTGTCGCACTGACACCCGGGCTACTATGCTTGCTCAAACTTCAAATCAGAAGGGAAAAACACCGCCAACATGTTTCGAAAATTCCTTGCCCAAACATTTCGAGAGTAGGCCACGGTGATGCGCTTGCTCCGTGCCCTACCCGTGTCTCAGCTGCTGCACCGTCCCACTCCCATCTGGCGGTGTCTTGTATGCTGCATCGCACACTAACACCAGCACGAAGGGGTGCTTTCCTGGAAAACACCGGTATCCGTTTCGCTGGAACTCTCTCAACATAGAAAGACCGCACACACACATACACACACACAAACGAACGACGTATCCTTTTTTCGAAGTGAAGCATGAACTTTCCGTGCTGTTCATCGACTACAGTGAAACTCTCGTTTACCGTTTATTGGTCGTGGAAAAGGCGTCTTTTCGTTTGTAGCAGTGTGCGTATATGGTCGGGGTTGTTTTCTGTGGCCGTCTGGTCGTGTGAGTTCAAATGATCACTTAATTGAGTGGTATATCGCGAGCGTGTGTGTGTTGGGGTGGGAGGGGGCGGTGATATGATGATGCTCATTTGACAGTATTTAATCAGTGAATGCAACTTGCATTATGTGTATTTTTCCTCTTTGCGGTTTATGGTAGTCCGACCACACTGGCTGTCGATTTGTTTAACTCATTTTTTTTTGTTTCGTTCCTCCTCTCCACATGGAGTAATTTCAATATTTTTGTAATCGTTTGACATTGAAACCATTTTTTATTGTTGCTGTTGTTTCTCGTACTCTTTTTGCCCTCTCACACTTTATGGTAGGCAGTTTATGAATAAAACATTATTATTGTTAGGTACGATGAAACAAAAAAAAAGCGCTTTTGTCGAGGACGGGAATTAATCAGGTTAATTATGTTCACACTTTCACGTTGAGCTTAATTCACACGTACGCAACGGTTGTAGATACAGTTCATAATGTAAATGTTATGTTTATTGTGTTATAAGATAACGATTCATGAGTGGTGTTCATATTTGTGTAGCCATTTTAATTACACTACATCAAATGATGGCTCATGTGTTAATGGATGTTAATTTCCAAGTGTTTTTATTGTGTTTGGGTGACTGTATCTATCTGTGTTATCGACAACAATTGCATAGCTGATAATAGTATAAATATATAAGATTAATGAGAATATGTGCTGAATCGCATGATTAAAATATTGTGTTTTTGTAGTAAAGTGATCAATCGCGTTTTACGAACCACTAAAAAGGTTTGAAATTGTAAAAACGAAGCAGTGAAAATCAATGCAATAGCTGAAACAGTGAAAAAGTGCAATAAACAAATTCTAATTGCTATAAGAAATGGGCAAACGCTTCGGCTAGAAGGTCTTCGGTGCACAGTTTTGAGGGAAAAGATACCGGTTTGATAATAAGTAACTTATTTTTGTTTGTGGTTTGAGTAACCGTGTGCGCTTGAACGCGTACGGTTACGAATTGACAAATTGGCTCCGGCTGGCTACCATCGGTTGCTTTCGTATCATCATCATCAACAGCGATATCAACAAGAGCAGCAGCAGCAGCAGCA
>KB688391.1:0-13928 GCA_000349165.1 Anopheles christyi
ACAAACTGTCACTAGGTCAAAAGTGACAGCGAAACGCAAGTGTAGCGCCCAACCTGATACGTTACGCAGCACATCAACTAAGGGTTCAACATTGAAGATTGAATTCGGATTTTATTAGATACCAATCTGAGACTGTGCAACTTACCGACATAATCATCGAGAGAGAGAGAGAGAGAGAGAGAGAGAGAGAGAGAGAGAAAAGTGTCTTCCACGGTACATAACAAGACAGCTTGTTACGCCGCGATCGGTCGTAAAATTCAAGAGCTCCTTAATGGAAACCTCGTGCATCCATGGCTCGGATGGGAAAATTGCCAGTAAAGCATTCTGCTGCATGCAAGAAAGACCAAAGTCACCAATAGGGCCACCGCTCACAATGCAAGGGCCGATGAAGGTTGATAGTACTGTGGAAGCTGTAAAGTTGAGCCTCTCCTAATGAGGGATTAGACTCGGGTCTGGGCATCTGGGCGGTAAAAAGAAGGTGCCAATCAATTGAATTATTTGATCAAATCAATACAAACAATAAAGTGGAAGCGTTGTGGTGTGGTGGCATACCTGTAATTTAGTACCACTCAATCAAGCCGAAGGAGTTTTAATGATCAATCGAAAGTACGCTAGCGAGTGTCCTATTTTCTCCACCAAATCACATGTATCGGAACGGAAGTGTACGATGGCATACATCGGATCATAGACAGTTGCATATAAAAGTTGTCATTAAACTAATTATTTGCTTTAGTTTTCCCCTCGTCTCATTCACTTTTAAAACAAACAAGTCCACATCGTTAGCAATGTTTGTGTTTTAAAATCCTTCTTAAACCCTGCTATCTTACACTCATCACCTTGAACCTTCCCCGCAATGCTACCGTGTGTGTGAGTTCGATTGACCCATAAAACTTTACAGCCAAGCAGCTCTTTTCCTACGCCTCTTATCTAGGACACACTGCCAAGATAATGTAGAAACTTGTATCCCCCCCCCCCCCTGGTTAACTGGTGGACCCTATGAACCGTAACGCATCCTTAATTAATTGAAAGCTTATAAATTACCCCACGAGTCGACTATATTCCATCGCAAGCGTGCCACACCATAAAATATGGCAAAAGAAAAACAAAAACCGCGCATGCAATCATGTTCCACCGTATTCGACAGGGAGAAAACTAAAAACCCCCAAAAAACCACCATCGTGAAGCACGCGTGTGTGTGAAGTTGTCTGTTGCTCGTAGTTTGCAGTAGCGCCACCGCGTACCGCAAATCTCTCCCACCTAATGACAGCAATTCCAACGGAACATCACCCACAATCGACACAACACCAACGGGGTAGCAAACTGAGCCACGGAGTGGAGAATTCAATTTTCCACTTCCCCAAGTGCCAAGTGCTACTGGTAACGAGTAGTTTGTCGATTGAAAACCACAAAACCCGCACTTTTCTCTCAACTATCAACAACCAAACAGGGGCACAATAATGCTCCAGCACCACCACACTGCTGCCGCCACAGTGAGCCCGATAAAATATGGAAACTCTTTGCGTTTTAATTCGACAGGAAAATTAAATTTTCATCAGTCGTGAGAAAACGCACCGGCCTGATGGAGTACGTATAGAAGAAGGCATGAAAAAAAACACACCTAGCAGCAACCATCCCCCAAACCTGCCTGAACTGGGTGCAAATGGGGGAAAAACCAAGGGGTTGTTCGTATATCTCTGTTGTCTTTACTTTTTTTGTTGTGTTTTTTTTTGTTCGCTAACCCCCTCGACCATCGCCGGGAGAAGATCCGAAAAACGACCCCTGTGTGTCGGCAAAACATCCTCAATTAGCATAATAACCTTGAAAACGATGCAGCGTTTCGTTTTGCCAGGCTTAAATGGAGAGTCTGGGTATGCTGGCTACAAAGCAACGGACAAAGGTGCACCATAATCGCCTGTCGAAGTCGTGCCCGGATGCTCATGGCCTAGATGCCATTTTTTAAAGTTCGAATATCGGTGCGTGAATTGGCCGGTTATGCTCATGTGTTAATGTTCGAGTAAGAAAGCAATTAAGCTAATTTCAATGCGAGTTTTAACGGTTCAGAAACGAGATTTGGAGCTGTTTTCATCCGATTTCTTTGTTTGATGTGGCGCATATCATGGTGTTTAATTTACATTAGTTTACTCATCCAATTCAAATGATTAGATACTAGGCTTGATTAACACCGCTAAATCTCAATAAAAACATAAAAACTTGACTCAAGTTTTAGTAATATAACTTTCACGATACATTTCAATTAAGATTGTCTCCTCATTATATCGACTAATATTCCTTATCAAAATAAAACCCTTGGTACGTTCAGCATCCTTCCAACCTTCTTCAGCTAAATATTACGACTTTTATCGATCAATACACAGCCAGAAACAGCCCCGTCAGCTCACACAAATCAGCACGCTTCACACCCAATAACGGTTGAATTCCATTAGGCAAGTGGTCACGCACTCAGAATTGCAGTTAGCCCTCTTACCACACTACTGCGAATGCTGGACTAATCGTGGCATTCTTCTCACATAACTCCCCATTACAGGATTTCAGTATGTGCTCGATTAAAGGGACATATTCCCGGAGGACGTCTACCAGGATAAAATTACGTATTTTTCTGAAAGGGGAACAAAATCCTGGAACTTAACGCCTGCCGATTGCGAAAGGTTGCCCGATTAATGTCAACCATATGATACACTTTCACTTGGGGAGGATACTTTCCTACGTAACGATATGAAAATAATATTGACATTACTTGAACAACTTCTAGCAAGAGATATTCGAGAATCAATTCGATGATTTTTGTGATGCCACCGAGTGTTGCGAGTTCTTCAAGCAACCCGAGCAGTCGAACAAACAACCTTGTCCTGACCCAAAAACAAGAGCAAACAGAGCGGTCGTCCAAATTTCCACTTCCGTTGAAAAACAATCCCCTTCGAGTGGTTCTTCTACCACGGGCAGAGGGATGAAAAACGGCATCAATTTTGCCATAGATATGGGCCAATTATGGATGCCGAAAATATCCTCACCCACCCCGGAAATGGGCAGCATCACGGCGTCGTCTCCAAAGGTGACGCCCAGGACGGAAATAAAGCAGACTTCTTGGTGGAAATGTGTTTTCCCTCTTCAATCAGCAGCTTCGAAACAAATCGTCTACGTGAGGCATAGATCCTCCAGGACTCTAGCACGCACATCTGCAGGACATGCTTCTTACGTGAAGAGCAGTTGAAATAGCTACTTCTACCACATTAGCACGTGCGGGAATGGTACCTCACGTCCGGAGTTGTTCTCCCCGTTTTTCGCTAGCGCAATTTCCGACCAGGAACTGTTGGACAGGAAGCGGTCGCGAAAAAGGCAGGACATCTGTTTACCGGCGAGCGGTAAAGCCGCCAGGACTCATTTCACGATTGGATTGTCACTAACGGTGGCCAAAGGGTACGTTCTGAAATTGGCTAGATGACTTGCCAATTTGAACAGGCTTGCTGAAGAAAACAGGCAGCCACTTCACACTCCGCACAAGGACGCGGACCAGTTTGGGTCACGTGAAAAGGATATTTTTGTCCCGAGTTCCTCCTTGCCATGCCCCCGGTACAGGACGACAGCCCAACCTACCTGTTCCAGGGGGAGAGAGCTTCCGACCTGCGGCGCCATCTTTCTAGCAGCCGCCTGTTATAGCAGACGAATTAGATTTATGCGTTACGTTTTCCGCTCATGATCCTGCAGTAAGGTACTAAGGAAGTGGGAGCGAGCCCCAGGAAAAACATTTGCCAGCCCTTACTACACTTTATTTATTGGCTAGGCATGGAGTCTGCGCTCGCCTGTGTGCCTGTGGAAAGCGGATATACATTCGGTAGCCAATTTCTTGCGTGCGGCGTGTACTACGTACTTCACAACGATATCTATCTTAATAAATCGTAAATGAAGGCAAAAGGCACACCACGAGTTTTCCCCGCTTCGATCGGGATATCGAAATAAATGCGTAAAGTACTTCAGGCATCATTAAATTTTATTTGACTCTTGCGGCGTGTTTTTTTTTTTGCTCCGTCTTCGGTGTTTGGTTGGCATAGCTAATAAACTCGATCAGAGTACATAAATGGTGTTCATTGAATAACATTTTTAACAACAAAAAAATAAGTTTCCTTCGAAATGGAGAGAACTCCTAACATGATATTATTTGAGCTATGTAACATTCTTTTTAAGCTTAAGCAGGCACCTAACTAAAAGGCTGTCAACATGCTATGTCTTCGCCTTCATTCTCAGCCTTTGATGAACTTCGCACTTGTCCACCTAAAATTCTTTCTAAATTGAGACATTATCAAACAGCCACAGCTCTTATTCCACTCACAGTTGCCACTGGATACCGTTGACTGCCGTTGACAACACAAATCTCCACCACCGATTCTGACACGCGATAATGCAACCGTGACGACTTGGAAGGGGATGTCAGTCATGCCTGTATTGCCCGCGTGGCATTTAGCACTGCCATTTCCCTTCCTAGGGTATCACTGTCGCTAAAAGAAACCTTTTCTACATTCAGCCATTCCCCTCGCGGTCACGGGTTTTTGCATTTGCTTCCAATCTTTCCACACGCACCTACAATGTTACCCGGAGTTCAAGTTTGACAGTTGAAGAATTAATGATACACGCAGCGCTATAGCTAATTAAAACTTTTTTTGACAGTTAGATTCTATTATTTTTGCTTTTATCGCTCCGGGATACGCTGTGCGCGTAGATGAAGTAAAATTGGAATTGCAGTAAAACGAGATGATAAATTTGCTTTTCTCTTCCGTTTTTTCTTTCAATTTATTCCCCAAAAAAACATTCTCTCCTTAGGGATAGTAGAATGCTAGCGCCACGGGTTGTCGTATCGAGTTTCACCCACACCTTCTTTTTCTTCTCCTTAAAAAATCTAGAGCAAAGCGGGACAATCCAATATGCGAATTCAGGGCAACACTCTAACACTCTAAACGAAACGGCTCCAAAATACAGACACTTGGTCGTTGCTGCTTGTGTCACACGCGCTCGGGCGCCACCATTTTTTTCAACGCCGACAGCCGGTGTGCAACACTATTTACCCTCCCCCGTGCTGGGCTGTGTGGTGCTTACCGTAAACGAGTTCAAGCAAATCCATACAGCAACGAGAAGGGGCGACAAATACAAACATAAAGCGCCCGCGAAATAAAAGCGATCGAATTCAATTTCTAATGCAATTTCGATTGCTTTGCCGTTGTGGGCGAAAGGGAAGAGCATCACAAAGAGGGATGAGGGATGACTTCGAGAGGGCGAAAGTTTCGTGTAAACACGCAAAACGGGAAAGGGCGCTGGCGGCAAACTTCTGCCCATGGTTGTGGAGAAGATCCCCAACCGATTACGTAAACACGGGGCGACGGGCGATGGGACATTGTTGTCTGTGAAAATACGACCACTTTCTCACGAAATGGTTGGGTGGTTGGTTTACCGGTTTTCCCTCTATCTCATGGAAGATGTTTTGGGTGGCATTTTCCCGCCAGTTGAACTTTACCGAGCAATTGAAATGGTGTGTAGTGGTTTTTGTAGCGTTAAAGTGAAGTAGCGTAGCTGTCAATACGTAAACGTCGCGTTATGTTGTGTTTGGATGCGTGGATCTGCCTATAAAATCATTCATGAATATTTTACTTCCTTATACTATCGCTTCTTCTAGTCGATTCTTCAAAGATCCTCTCCTCTCTGCTTCCCAAATTCAACTAAACGTTTGCCAACTTCCCTCCAACCGTATTCAACCGGGCGCTTGTAAGTATCGCTTGTCTGCCAGTAAACAGTTTTATGAGACACAACATCAAACGACAAGCTTCCTCGAAGTACTAAAAGTACTACCACACATACGACGCACATACCAGGCTGCATTTTTAAGACCACTTTTCAATCATCATTTCGAAAGCATCTCTACACCCACCCATCCCCTTATTTACGCGCTAGTTCCATCATTGTTTTATTTTTTACGAGTCCGCTCCTCTCCCTTTCAGTCATTACAAACTATCCGACCGTTACACAAACCCTTCTGAGACTCGTTTGCACTCATGCACCATGGGGTAGCAAAATTCGCCCCAACCATCCCAAGCCAAACGGTTTGTAAGCCCTTCGGGTTGTTTTTTTTTCTCCTTCACTTTCCATCTCATTCGAAATGGTGCAGCAAACAGTTTAACAAAAAAAACCGGTCCTCTCCCGTTACGACCTAATGCGAACTGTAGAGCTTGTAGTGTCCAGCTTCCCGCCTGCCCGGAATGCACCTTGGTTGGGGCAAGTTTTGTTTTTCCTTTATTTTGCTCTTCCGCTCATTTACACGACCAGCCCAGTTCCGCTTCCGGTGCACTGGAACTGGTTTAAATATTGTATCCTCCCGTTTTGGGGCGAACAGTAAACACACTGCTAACTTCCTTTAAAAAGTTGCTCTTGGTGACAATGTTTTTTTTATCTTTTTGGTTAGAGAATATTGGACACATATTTTCAAATCATTTCAAGCATTTATTTTTCACATACAGCCGATCGAACAACATTCAAAGAACGAAACAACTAACACGATTTTTCTTAAGCAAAGATCATTCCCTTCCATTGAAAGGACATACACACACAACAACAAAAGCCTCCCAACCTATCCTTTCTGAGCGGTTTCCCTTTTTTACCAACCTAAGCATCACAAAAAAAAACCCTTTCGCTTTCGTTATTCGCTCGAATCCCGGTGCCCGAAATGAATTCACCCGAACTCGATCACGTTTCGCCACAACCTTTGCACAAGCACTAATCCACAAAAGGACTGGCCCTGGTGAAAGAAATCAAAGGAAAACCCTCCAGTGCTCCTGTGCGATTTTTTTCTCGCTCCCATTTCGCCACGCAACGTTGAACAGGAAAAACCTGGAATGTTCACCTCCTGTGTGTCTACTTAGGCGAGATTTATATCTTTTTATCAGCACTAAGATAAAAAAAAGTAACGAAGGTAAGTAATGTACACAAAAAAATTATGTGAAGGAAAAACACATTTCTCCAGATGAGCCTAACAAAACTGAGGCCGCGAACGGTAAAGTTAGCAAATAGTAAAGTTGAAAAGATTGCCTTTTTCCTACCATGAGCAGTGTCGTCGTCGTCACTGTTTTTGTGTACGTTTTCCCTTCTTTTGAGGGGAAAACGTGCCCGCTAGCGATCCCACAACGGGTAGAACGAATATTTTAACTTCATCTCCATTTTATTGCCGCTCAAACTTTCTTTGGTAGTTTGTTTTTTGTTTTCTTCTTAGGAGCAATCGAAGTTGTTTCTTCGCACAACGAAAAGACACACTTATGGAAGTATTCTTAGTGAAAAATATTATTTTCGCATAGTTTTCCACGCGGGAAGGCATCAGTTTTTTCCCCTTTTGGGAAGAAGAAGATCGTTTTTTGGATATTTTACTTACTCTGAAACATCTGTGCTCTAATGATGGAAGATAAATTGAACAAACTGGAACCACTCAAAGTTCATCATACATTACGTTGTTATTGGGACAAATTGTTCTTCTTTTTTAGTATTTTTGTACAAACTAAATTAAAAATGCTATTCAAAAGTGAAGAATTTCTACGACAAACAGTTTCAGTGGCTTTTATCAACGATTAGACATCACACACAACTTCCTTGAATGCCACAAAATGAGCAAGTCAGGCTCCAAACTCGCGATAACTTGGGAAGGAATTAATCGTACGCAAATCTCCCACACGAATATCTTAGCTTCGTCGCCATAGCAACGCCTACGTCATTGTTGAAATATGTTATTCCCCACTCTTTCCTGAAGAAGACCTGCCACATGCCACAGTCACTCCATTCCTGCCCGAATACTTGGCTCGTCAGCCCACACGCTGGGGGCAAGAATTTGAGTTGCAAACTATTTTGGGTGTGGTGCGTGGTGTGGAACTGCCAAAAAAGACGACCTGCGCCCTTGAAATAAAAAGTAATGTCTTGTAAGATATCGCTTCAATAATTATGTTATGATATTGGGAGACAAAATGCTACAACTAGCACTAAAATAGCTTCTTATACTTGCTAGCAAACATCCAACCTTCAACATTTTGATTCTTTGCCGGACATCGGGCTCTCTTAGTCTGAGTATACGCAACATCAAACCCCCCAAAATTAACATAAACATTCCTTCCACCGTCGGACCGGGTGGCGTCCAACCTAGAGGAGGTGCGCGTTTCTTATGTCTTTCAAGAAATCTGTTTTACCTTCACAAACCGTCCAACCGGTTCCGTGCTATGAATAAGAAAACGGCCGTTCCATCGCTTCATAACATCGTGCTTGACCCCTTGCACGAAAGATCAGGTTTTTTAGCTTTGCACAAACATCACACAACACAACACAACACAAGGGAATGACATTTGGCAGAGGACGAAAAAAGATCCCTGGTTATTTTGTTTGTTTTTTTTCGTCGAGATGGATTCGCGATGGATTAATACAAATAAAAATATATTCAAGGCACTGGGAGAGCCTCAGCTTTTTATTACAAAAATAATCGAGCAAAAAAGAAGCTCATTTCTTTTTAAGGAACGACGACCCGTTAACACTTTGAAGCCTACTTTCGAAACGAAAGAACAGAACCCATTCCTTTCCCTTCACCGGAAGCACGCCTGGGACGCAGGGGAAGGTCACACACTCCCAAGAAAACGGGGCGGGGAGGGGAGTGATTTTTTTTTTTTGGGTCTTGTTCGATTCTCTCTCCCGTGGAATGTTTAACCCATTTAAAATCGAACACCCCACTCGTGGAATCTTACTCTTCTTGACGATAAATCGAAACCCCTATTGCCCTTTTAGTCGATACCCGTTTCTTTTCTTTAGGCGCTGCCTTTTTCATGTACACAATTCATTCTCGATACTTTCAGCATCGCGCGTTTTGTTCGGCAGGCAAAATAAACCCACCCTTAGATCATATGGGAGGCAGTTTAACCTTCAGCACCACAAACCATATTCCAGGCATATCAATCAATCGAGCAGCTCTCCTCGGTGCCCTGAATAAATTCAGCGAGAAGGTGGTGTAAGGAGGCTGGCGGCGGTGGTGCTAGTGCTGGTTGAGATATTGAAGGTGCAATTTAAAATGCAAGCCCTACCATCGAGACGAGAGATTAGGTCAGCCAAAGCCAAAGCCAGCATAACAAGGAACAGCTGAATCGATACAGAACCAAAAAGCCCACGTTTGCTGTGTGGGAATAAACAAGTTCGCAAGTTCTTGATTATAGTGTTGGTAAGGAATTAACTACTTTCGATAATTACAATTAATTACCGCAAATCCAACGGATCCTAACCCTTTTTTTCCAAAGGCAATATTTATTGGCCAATTCTAATTAAATATTCCTTCAAAATAAATATAAAATAGACCCGGAAATGAGATCATTCAATGAGATGGAAAAGATTTAACATTCGCACAAAACACCACACAAACCGGCGTCTACCAAGTGGTGCCAACCGAGCGATTCCAATATCGTAAAATAGCGCAATAAATTCTCGACATTGCTTAAAGCTTCCAATTTAGTCGTCCCGAACTCAACGGGGCAAAGAACGAAACCGCTAGAATCGTTGAATTCGCAAACAGCGCCCGTTCGGGGGTTTTCACCCAAAACGCCAAAAGCGCACCCACAACGGCCACTTAAAGATTTCGACTGTTGTTGCAGTTTTGTTGTTTTGTTATTCATTCTTTTTCCTTGTTTTTTTTGCAACTTTTTTTTATATAATCTTTCCATGCGCTATCGAATATGGTGGGGAATTAGAGTAAATGATTGAAATCCAAAAGAGGGGGCGAGGGGGTTAGAAAGAACCGCTTTACGGGCATGAAGGGTACGGAAGCTCCCTCCCCCTCGCTCCCTACCCGACCACAATAAAACACTTTGAGCGATGGAAAATTGGGCTCACCGGAAAAAGCTCACCAAAAATTGCACACCAAAAACCGGTGTAAACAGTGGCCACGCATCGTCGCCCACACACACACACCACGAGCCCGGTTTAACGGTGTTGCAGCCTGCGGAAACTCGGTTTTTGATTGCGGCCAGTGATGTTTTTTTTTTTTTTTTACTTGTGCACCTGCTGCCACCACTCAAAAAAACGGTGATATACCCAAAAATCAGTCAAATGTATCAAACGAACCCCCCCCCCCCTTCCCCTTTCGAGGTAATTGGTGACCGATTTTGAAAGAAGTTAGAAGCCGCGTGCTTCTTTCGCTTACCGTTTTTTGCAGGTGAGTTCTTCTGCTGCTAGATCTGGACCTTCTCACGACGACGATCAGTTGCTTGGCTTCCTTTACCACCGGTTGACCTTTCGGATTGCTATGTTTTGCCACCGACCACCGACTTTGCCCGTTCGATTACAGTGTTCGATCACGGGACTCGAACGTGAAGGTTGCTTATGTACACACACACATACGCGCCCGTATAGTTATTGGCATTGAAGCTTCACCTGATCGTTATTGATCTTTTTAAAACCAATCAAGCAGAGGGCAAATATTTTTGTTTCTTCTACTGTATTCTTCTCCCGTGGCACTGTGCACTTCGTCTTCTTATCCTTCTTCTTCTTCTTCTTCTTCTTCTTCTTCTTCGTTGCGATTAAACACTGCTCGTTGTAAAATATTCTCACAGCACAGCCCTCTCACTACTGATGCAGCTAGTAATGCCACGTGCACAATGTGCATTCCGCCGACACCGCGACGACACCCCGTCTCATCACTTCCAGCATCTCATTTATCACAAAATAGCAAACCACTTACTGCTTCTCACCGCTTCTCACTTGCGTAAAATGTAAACTCACTCCACACGTACACGAAATACGAAATTTTCCTTCAAGTCACGCGCACGCACGTCCGACTGCGGAACTGCAAATGTTTGAATGAAAAAGCAACGGCACTGTTTGAACCGCTGCTCCACCAAAAAGTCCACACTATGCATGCGTGTGTATGTGTGTGCGCGCGTGGAGTAGCTTTTCGAACATATTCCTGGCTCTATTCAACGAGGATGATACTTGAAGAAGTGACAAGGACGGAAAGCAAACACGGCTGCTCTCACTGTTCGTAGTAGGAGATAAGAGTTGAATTGTGTCTACCCATTTCTGATTACAAAGTGTGCATTTTTGTTTCGCACAAAGTATAAATTGAACTTTTTATAAACAATCCTCTCGCGATCCAGTAATCAATTTCAAAATTTACCATCTGATGCTGTTAAACTGTTTTTTCGTCCCATTTACGGCTTTCGATTACTCTAGGGAGATACGGCTTGAGTTCGAATCATTTTCGAACATGCTGCTACATTTTTAACGGTCGCTTTGAAATGTTTCAAGGAAAAATTTGAAATTTTCAATTGTCATTGTGTTACGAACTGTTAATAACCGTTTCAACGTTTAATTTTTACCGGTTATCGCCATAAAATTTAATTTTTAGCTTTTAACGTTACACAAAACAACCGTTTCCCAACGAGCAGTTGCAGTGATGCTCGACATGAGGTGACCCATTTCAGTCATTTTAGGGTCCTTCGAATCGGGACAGTGGAGCAGACTGGAGGAGCAGGAAAATCCTACCAGAAGAAGAATGTTTTCCCATCACAGTCCTTTAAATGCGTATCCCAAGTTTTAACGACTTGGTGGGCCCCTCTTTGCTCAGCAAATCCACCATCGATCAAACTGTCCCTCTACATACCTAAGCTTCCTCGCCTGGTCATGCGTAACAAGAAGAAGATGCGCATGCAATGTACAGTACCCCGTACACCGATTTCATTCCTTTTGTTGTCTTTATTTTCATATCTATGTACAATGCTTATGTGTCCAGCCCTATTTTCAACTCATTCAGAATGCTCTCCTCTCCTCATGTTCCGCCATTTCCACGCCCCGGCTAGCTACCAGTATAATTTGTTAATCCACTATATGTGAGGAGTACTTGTAAGCACAGATGCATATTTGTGTCATTTATTTCTTCAAGGTGTTGGGGATCACTCCTCATCCACTACGCGTCTCGGGGTGCAGTACTCTTGTCGTTCTCGCAGTCTTGCTCTCGTGTATTGTATTTTTCCTGAATTCGCATATCCGTTCATCTTTTATTTAGAAATCCCTCTTTGAATCACACTCCGCAGTCCTTCTCACAGTTCCTTACACACCAGGCAACGGTGTGAATACTATTTCTTTCGCTGCAGCAGAGCTCTCCACCATTGCCATCCGCTAACTTCCAAAGCATATTGCATGTTCACCAATCCTGCCTTCTCTTGCACACATTCGTTTTTATTCAACTCGATACTGCGGAAATACAGAATTGTTTGTATGCGTCTGTTTATTTTGTTGTATCATCATTACGGCTATGCTATCAGTAAATGTTACTAATCTTTGTGTATTGGGTTGTTTTTTTTTTTTCATTACTTTCGTCGTCGAATTGGTGGTGGCCACCACCCAACAACATGCATTTCTCATTTCAATCATAATCGACTCGGTGTAGCTGCGTTCAAACTGCAGACTGAGCAGTCTGCCCCACCAGCAGCCCTTGCCTGCCAGCGTGTTCGGTTTATTTCTATGAACATACGTTTTTTTATGTTTTCTTGAATGATGGATTTATAAAGAAAGGTGCTTCCCTTTCTGTGCCTTGATTTCCTTTAAACCCATGTGTACGAGGAGGAAGGCATACATTCTGAGCCGGAACAGGTTTTTTTGCAATTCACACTCCCAGGAGCTATACGCTCCTGTCTCGCTACACGTGTTAGGTTACCTCGGGATATGGTGGTACCACGATCAGACCCTTCTGATTCCTCTCTTGTGCACCACAATCACATTCCAACCCTGGGTTGAGAATACGGTGGCCTATCTAGTTCTGGTTTAGTAGTGTTGGCTTACTTAGTCTAAAAACGAAAGCCTTCCTAGTGCGGACACATCAGCACACCCTTGTTGCCTCGGCGCCATTCTCCCACAATTTGTACAGAGACATGAAACGATTCCACCGGTGTGTGAGGCGCAACATCGTCCGACGATCGTGTGCTCGCTTTCCTGCATTCGCTTCGCTTTTGCTAAATATACTTACTTTTTTCTTTTAAAATCAAACTTCCTCAACTCTCTGTCACTCTCTTTCCTCTTTCTCCTACGCTCCCCTTCTCTCTGTTTCAATCGTTCTTTGCAAGCGTATTTATTTTGCAAACTTCTACTATCTTACAAGCTACTGTACAGCGTCGTACACATAGGGGAAAAACTGCGGGATCAAAGAAAAGTACACATAAAAAGGGGGGAAACTAAATGTGCTGCTGCCGTCGTGACGAGCGAAACAACATCTCGAACAACCAGAGGGTCTCGGGAGAGGACGTGACCGGGGAGAGGAACTGGATACGGATAACGTGTACTGTTGTCTGTGTGGGCTTATTCTTTACCATTCAACCGTTTACTTCTCGAATTTCATCTCCATTTCAACATACGCCTACAATGCTGTGGCGCAGAAGAATGCTGTTTTACGACGCACTGTGGCCAATGTCTTCGCTCGATTGACCTCTCAAATAAGGGAGCAAACAAAGTGTTGAACGACACACAACTAAAGTCTCGGTTCTGAATTCATGCGCAAAAATTTCTAATTAAACAACAATACAAAAGGGACGAAACGTAGTCATTTCAGCGGTATAAAAATATACAAGAGAAGATAAAGTACAATTGAACTTTGCACAATTTAACATAATTATGCCGCCTGATTCAAACAGGTTTGGCCTACCTTCCCCCAGGGGTTAGGAGAATCGCTCGCTAACATACAAACGTTTTCAATATTGCTACCGGAGAGACTTCGAATCGAGCCACACATACTTGCTCCACACATACACACACACACACACACACACACACACACGTTTTTGCCTCCTCTTCCTCCTGGATGAAACCTCCCATTTGCTTTCCCTCTATGTTCTATGTTCTACCAACTAGCATGGCCCACCATGACA
>KB688402.1:0-13869 GCA_000349165.1 Anopheles christyi
TGATAGATAGAGCGAGGATATCCTAGATTAAGTTATCCTGCTTCACATTCTACTGAATTGAATTACGCTAATAAATATTGTCAATATGAAGCTTTTACAATAAAGGTAGTTGAAACACAATTGCTCGTAGATGGTTTTGTAGCATATAAAACAAGCGCAAAATTAAAACAATACACATTACGAGCTGGTAATTCTTTCATGCCTTACGATTATCCTTTTTCAGACCATTTTTTTTTAAATAATGTATTTCCCGCAAGAAATATATTTAAAAAACACTTTGTACATAGTATAGTACACTTTGTAACAATCTTACCTAGTGTTTCATCGAAGCAGAATTTCTCTTCGATACAGTTCCAGTAAAAGTCTTCCCAGCAACTAAAAATGCTGCAAGTTAAAAACAAAAAATAAGGTAAGAAGCAAATAACATAAAAGGAAGATATTAAACTATTTATATTTTCTGTAAGTATGTTTATAAACAAAGCATTAAAACATTTATTTTGGATGCGTGTTCTAAATGTTAAGAATGTTCAGGACATGTCAATGTTTATAAAATAGTTTATGGAATAATTAAATTTGGGTGTGTTTGTTATTTGCATTTGTTGCTCATTTGTATGTGTATTGTTTAAATGTTTGTTGTACAAGCTTATAAAATTAATCTTCTTCCAACTTACCACTTGCAGCAGTTACACATTGTTTTTTCCGCTTTTGCTTGGCTCAAGCTACGAAACAATCATTCGCCCTACAGCTGTACAACACTTTACACAAAACAAAACGGTGAAAATCGGCTTACTTTTAAACACTACTAATACACTCATTCAGTGGCACTTGGATGCAGTTGCTTTAAGATGGGAGACAACCAACGCTTTTGTAATACTTATCACATGCTTTACACACTGGTTCAATAATACTCTGTTCTTGGCGAGAAAATTCACTTGCGTCGTTTCCGTCTGGTACGGCTGCACCACATTCTTTCCCGTACCCGATGGCACTGATCAGTGCAGCACTGCAATTAGTCTGCCAAAGGTATTGAGAATCTGTGAAACAAATTAAGAAAGAGAAACAAATCACCATTAGCGCTGTGTCGTTATGTTTGTTCTTCTAAATTCGAAACGTTGGATAATTTTATTAGAATTGGCAGAACCAAAACCCACTGCTACCTTTCTCAAATCCCGCTCGAGTACTCAGTAACACAGCTAGACGGGAAAGACTGGACGGCACGGCATATCGTAAATCAGTCACATGGTCGCGACAGCCGACAATGACAACAAAGCAGCAAACAACGCGCACACCACCACCGTAAACCATCTAATACCCGACCTTCGGTGGAGATTTTGCTGAACAGTGACGAAAACGAGTACCGATTTTTACCTACCAAAATTGATACATTATAGATGGATGGTAAGGGTGTATGAGTGTTTCTTGTGCATGCCACTGTACAGCAAGTTTGTGTGGTCGTATATCTGTTTGTTGCAAGGGGTGGTGTAGTTGAGACGCGTAAATATACTGATAATGAAAAATCGCTATGCGTTCCAATGCCTGGCCGATATTATGACGCTGTGTGGGTAGAAAACCGCGTCAAGAGTGTCACAAAACGAGGACGTTTAATGTTTATGGGCAGACGGAGCAATATTATCTTACAAAAAAAATATTATTAAAATAAATATTTGATTACATTCTTCAACTTGAATAAGAAATTTCCAAAGCCTAAATCCAAAGTTTAAACAAGTTTATGGATCAGGATTCGTTGTGTTTTTTTTTTTTTAATTTTATTTGTAGAGTAAAAGTAGAAATATATTGACCTTAATGCCAATGCATTACTTTTGCCATTTTTACATACGCAAAAAAATCCGGATCCGAACATCCCTCTTAAAACATTTCAATTAGAAAGTGTTCAGCTATTACATTCTGACTGTAGCAGATTGGTTACTTTTACATTATAAGTCAAGCAGTTATAGGTTGGTTATTTAAGTTATTGCTATTTATGTTTCCCGCATTTGCCATAAACAAATGCATGGAACTTGATTACGAATTTCCAACCTATTTTTGTATCCTCAGTTTGTGTGTTCTTTGAGCATAATTAAATGAAAAACAAATATTTCAAGCATTTAGCCTCGCAAAATACTACATTTACTCCATCTTCCCATGCATAAATAGTAACACACTCAATCGTTATCGAAGCAAATACCAACTGTGAGTGCCAGTTCGTAACTTCACGATTATATGTATTGAGATGTGCTAGAAAGTAGATACAGCTACTAGGTTAATACAATTAGAATAATGATTTTTTCTTCTCATAACAAAATATGTATTACAAACTTTGAACAAATACAGTGATTGTTTCTCTAATATTAATGACATAATGAAGGTAATAATTTCAAATCCCATTATTTTTCATAATTTGTTTGTGTTTTTAATAACAATGTCTATCAAGGAGCTTCTCTCTAAGTTACATATGAATTAGTAGCTGAATCATTGAACGATAGTTCGCAGGAATATTTAAATCTTTAAGCTTTATTTTAACACACTCCATAGCAATGAATATTTCTCGAAGTTGTAAGTTGTCAAAGTTGTCACTGCATAACCAAAGTATCAATGTGGATAAAAGCTAGTTGAAACAAAACAAAATAGCTTTGAAGCAGCAACACTTTGTGTGTCAAAATACACTCGCTTAAGATAAGAAATTGTAATTACTCACAAAGATTTTCAATTAAGATAATGAAAGCCCATAAATCTTAACTTCTGCGAAAAAGCTATCCACTTCGCACTGTACTGCAACGCCTTTACATTGTGAACGATTTCTAAAGTGGAAGAACGTAAATTGAATCACCATTTCAACCATTTACAAGATGACGAAGATGATACCGAGATGTCCTCAGTACAATTGTTCCCACTCGGTGTGTGTGTGCAATACGAACGCAATAGCATTGAGATTCTTATGGATAATTCATTATCAAAGTGTAACTGACTGAATGTTAAAAAGTGTCTATTTTTCTCTCCACATTCTATCCACATTATACACACCCATTGCTAACTACAAGCTTTACAGGCAGGGTTAACAACAAACAGAAACGCGCTGGCAGTCAGCCCGAGTCATCACCATGCCAATCAGCCAAGTGTCCTAGTGACGTGTTGTCGGGCTGTAAACTTGATTCCTTTAATTACTGCCAACCAGCCCATGATGCGGAGGTCACACGCGATTTCCAGGGGGGAGAGTCCCCCAACGGGCTCTGCAATTGTAAATGGCCTGGTCACCCGGCACTAAGGAGAGGAATATTGTTTGTTCGTTTGCAGCCCACAGTTAATTTGATTAGCGGTAGCTCTTGCTCGTGCTTTTCACCGCGTCCCTGGTTCACATGAAAGGCGTTCGTTCCTTTCTCCCTCCTGCCACAACACCGTGTGCACAACTGTTTACATGCCGAATTTATACGATTGGCTCTCCATTTGCATGCACTTTTTTGTAAAGGTTCAATTCGAATTTGTATTTTTTTGGTGTGTCTGTTGTGAAAAGAATACATATTTAACTTCGCAACTGTTTCACACTGCATTTTGGTTGTTTGGGCGAAGCGCTTTTACAGCGTAGGCATCGAACGACGCAATAGCACCACCGCTTTTAGTGATTTGAGTAAATACACACACACAAAAACACCCCCATTCGATAAAAGCTTAAGCGAAAAGTGATGAAAAATGTCACATACGTAGTTGATATGATGATTAAATGAGAAACGGAAAGCAAAAGGCGTTTGAAATTTGTTTTTATTGCTTGCTTTATATGTATGCAGTAAACAAAAACAATGTAAATGAGACAAATGTGACCAACTGAATCAAAAACTTAAAGGTGTTAATGAAAAAAACATGCTTTATGTGTTTTTAATAGTAAAAGATTGGTTCGGCTATAAATGAACATTGAACAAAGAATCTTCAACACAAAAGGATACAAAGAATCAACAAAGCACAAAAAAGCTTACAAACAACGGCATAAATAAAGATTACTTCTGGATGGCTTTCCCAAGCGCCTAAAGGTATGCAATATTATTATTTTTAATTTTGTTATCAATATTTTGTGTGGTCAAATCATACGCTTGACGACTTTACAACGGGACCGGCCTTCTCAAGTAACCATTAAAACTCAAATTAAAAAAAGAGCAAATATCTTTTCTAAACCTACAGTTAGCCAAATATTTGCTGCATCTGATCTACTGATAAAAAGCTCTGGACATAATAAGAAAAAACCTTTCTTCAATCAACGTTAAATATGTATGTATTTGACAAATCGATTGATGAAATCGATTGATTGTAACAACAATCATTAAACTTTCCTTAATTTCTCCTTTCATTGATTGAGGCAGGATCGACATTCTGTTGCTTCAGGATACTATAAAATAGTACTATGCTATGAATGCTTCAAATTGTAATGTACATGTAATGTAAATAGTGTGTAGCACACTCATTTTCCAATCATTTAATGTACTCCTGGCTCTTCTACATTCACGAAATATGGGAACATAATTGACTCCATCATCCAGCTCATTGTATTATTCACTCATTACGTCCATTAAAAAAATGCTTTAACTTATTCATTTGCTCACCAAACGACAGCCCCATAGACAAAGTGCAACAAACTACTTGAAGTACATATAATCAGTTCCCACTAACCGTACGAGCGCATTAAAAGTTACACGTTCATACTGTGGCGCTACGTGATAAAGCGTCCAGTGTCGACCCTTTACGAAACTCCGTAAACGGGATGGAAAACAAATTCTACTAACTAAAAACACACCTCACAACGTGAGGCACCTGTGTCCGTTAGCGGATCGATAAGTAGCATCGCACGGACGGTTCGCCGTTTCCGACCAATTGCTAGCGCTGAACACTAATTTCCGTATCACGTTTATCTGTCTCTCGCCGGTCGGTGTGTGTACATTGACGATTCTTTTTCAAGGTCTCGCCCCCTTGGAACCCCCTGGAAAGAGTGGTCAGATGCCCAATCTGTCCGAAACACACAGGGCAAACGCTGCGGACGTTACGATTTGACATCGGCAATTCGTTGCTAATCAATCAATGATGATGGTTGAGATTCTCCAATCCTGTAGAACATTACCGGAAAGGCACAAAGCTACTTACGGTCACGGTTTCAGCGTACCCAACACTACGCAAAGGTCACGTGAGCATCATTAGAGGCTAGAAGCTGTGCAGAGTGTAGTTCTGCAATAGAAAGTATCTCAGCATTTCCCGGGAAGGATTTATGCAAGCTACGCTTCTCCAAAAGCTCGCTCCATCGTCCCTTCCCGTTTGCCAAATTGTTACTAACCGCACACCTTCCATCCTTGCACACACCAGTAGTAGTACTTGTACGTGTGCCTGCTGTTTGCATAGGTTTCGTTTTAAGCAACGCCTGAACACCCGGCAGATCGAACTAATGCTTGATGTCAGTTTGATAACCCGTTACGGTCAACTACCGCTCTGGTAGTAGACCATACTTCCGTCCTCACACACCAGTCTACAAACAACCCATCGCTGTGTTTGCGTGTATGCTCATTTATTTTTCCTAAACTAATGGCAACGCATCCTGACGGGGTTTTCGCAAACCGGGGCCCAAACAGTTTTGCCTTGGAACTGCTGTGTGTGTGTAAGTGCAGCTTTGGAGGGAGGATGACAACACCTGCACCGTCCAACGAGTTCTACACCGAGCGGCAAACACTGCGACCAACTGCGGTGCATACGTAATGGACACATGGCCACCGACATAGCATCTGTCTACATACCCCTGTGCGGATGGCCTGCTTTTCAGATGTGCCCGCATAAAAGGATAGTTTGTTTATTTATCGCTCAATTTGTACCAACCGAACCGCAGCAATCCATGCTTTGTGTGTGTGTGTGTGTGTATGTACCGTGTGACCATAACTGTATACAGGCACAACACACAACACTGCGGAGGGTGTTTCTTTTTAATTGAAATTGAATTTTCATTTAGAACTTTAATTTATTTGAATAGAGAGGATCGTAGTAGGTTGAGATGTACATGACCACTGTCCTGTTCCTGAGCGCAAAAGTTTGTCTGAAGTTATGCTACATTAAATGCTGCAATTAGATTAAATTAATATAATAAAGCAAATCAGAATAAATCAGCGTCTGTTACATGCTGAAAAGTAAATTTGCAATATACCATACGAACTAGGGAATTGTAGAAGACATAGTACATAGAAGACACAAAAAAAAAAAACAGATTAAGTTTTAACCATTCTCTGAGAATTAACCTATGAAAAGATTGCCAGCTACCACAAACACTGAAACCTACCAAGCCGGACGGGATCAATTCCCTTGCACAGCAGGACCAGACTATCCAGATGCTTTGTAAGAATATGCCTCGAACACCTGTACCTCATGTAGTCTAAAAGCATTACTTTGTTTACATGTTCAACTCATCTCATCTGATACATTTGGCGTACATTATGGACTCGTTGTGACATGATGTGATAAATGTCTTGCCATGTTTTTTTTTATGACATTTTATGACAACACGTCGCAAACAATCCAGAAAGTGTGCAAACAATATCAGAACCACAAAGAAAGTTTGGTACAATCTTGGAAAAGCCAGTATATCTTGTAGGAACGAACGTTTCTTGTCAAAAAATCATTGACACATTAAAAGAGATACTTTATTTTTCACATAACAATGCCCGTTTGTGACGTTAAAATTCTCAGGACATGGCTGCACTTTAACACATAATAAATAGCTATTTTTGCGAAACATTTTCTTGTAAATTTTTTATCCTCCCAATATCAACGAAGAGCAACCAAAACCAAAACCAAGCATATGCTTTTCGGGTTTTGTGTGTTTTTATGTGTGTAACTACAATAATAATTGCAGGGATGAAAGCATAACCGGAAAGTAGTAACGCACCAGTTTCACTCGCCTGGTGGAAATAAAATTATGAATATTATTAATTATAATTATTAATTATGCATGTGAAATTTTAATGTTTTCATTAAAACCAGACGCACTCGGTGCATCTCGGTGCAATCACCGCAAAACGCAAATGGACCACCCACCCAACCACTGCCATCACCGCGACACGACAGTCACCAAACAAAACCCTACCAGCCTAAAGCATGGAACCGAATTCCGAGTGCCGGTGGTGGTAGAATTCATGATTTGCGTCAACCCCCCCATCCTCATCGTGGCGCGCTCGTCGTGTATTCAGTGTACAGCGAACTGGCACAATTTTCCAATATGGCCTGTACATTTCCGTTTCCGGAAATGGAGCACATAAGCGCGTACTTCACCCACAGCGCGACAAAAATCCACCGCACACCACCCTAAAGCCACTCCAACGATCCACTCTGTGTTTGTATGTGCTTTTTTTCCATTTTGGTCTCAACGCCAACAACGCTGCCAAAAATATATTCACGGAACGGTATTTTACCGGCAGTTAAACTGCCCCCTCCCATCACCCCCTTAAAAAGGGAAAAGCGTTTGCGAAAGGAATGCACAAATGACCCGAACACGCCGGGGGAAATTGGTTTGTATGATGTTTTAAAATACTCGACGAACAACACAACACATTCCTTCTTCAGCAACGCTACTACACCCACCCTTTCAACAAACTTCAATAGTTTTCCAAACCTACTTCTATTGTGGTAGAAAATTGGTCGAACAGATTGTTGACGATCCTTACCCATGCCTGCATACCGAGTGAAACGTAAACACAGTTTTCCGATTCCGGAACCACTAGAATACACACTATTGCCTGCCAGCAATGTTGACTGTCAAAGTTCGTTCAATTCATTCTGAATTAGCATGGCCTACTAATAATGCGCTTTTCAGTAATGCCATTCAGCAAGAAATTATCATGTTCTCTACTATTTTTGTCCTAAACAAAACAAACAAAGGGAGAATAATTGGATTGGAAATTTTGTGTCCAAATTTCAACACAAATTCCACCCTGAACCAAACATGTATTATACATTTCCACCTTTGAATGATTGTATCGAATTCCTACCCAGCATACTGTTAAAAAATCTTCACAAGAGATAGAGAGATACCGTAACATTTTCACGTAACATAACTGTCCACGAAGTTGCTTAAATGTGCTACAATTAACGTGTGTTCTACAATATTTGTAGTTTCATTTCTTGTGTTAAAAATGCTTCATTTCTAAAAACAGCTCAGTCAAGTCCGTCCAAGTAGATGCTTTTAATGAAATCGAAGAGCTGGCTAAACCCGACAAAGCACGAGAGTTTCATAAACAATTTTGAGATGCTTTTACAACTGATTCGATCCAAAATTTAGAAAGTAAAAAAAGGTATCCAAAGCTCAAGCAAACATAACTCAAACTTTTTAAAAGAGAAACCATAATAATGAGAACGTACGATAACAATATAAAAGTAACGAATATCGTTCATGTATTTAAAATGTATTTCCTGTAAATATGGGTCAAAAAATGAAAACCTAGAATAATTGATGATGCGAATGCCATTTCCAACATTGAGAGATGATAATAAACAAACGAAGGGAGAACATGAAACAAAGCAATTCATTGAACGTCGAACTGATTTTCATTGGCCCCACAAATATGCTTTATATGCACATTCGAAACAAAACGTCCAGCCATTCCCATAGAAACAAAATCAATCAAACTGAACAATAATCTCTCACACGCGCAAGTACGTAGCCCAAAATTTATTCCCAAATCCGATTCTATTTGCCCTGCAATTCATTCGCGCTGCGTGTTCGTGCAATTTTAATCAAATGCACGGATTTAGCGTATGGATACACAGTTTTGGACACAAAGCACGATTCATCAACCTCTTCGCCACTTGGCAAAACTCATGTTTAACTGCACTCATTAACGGTCAGGTAAATGCTACACCAACCTGTTTAAATTGTTTAACCAAATCCATTTTCAGCCATTTCCCGAGAGCGTAAGTGGCTTCCACTGCAGGCACAGAAATGTACGCGGTTTTAATGATGTTGATTTAATGTACTTAATTTTTTAACCACTTGCGTTCAGCCCAGCAGCAAACAGCAGCTGCAATCGAAAAACATAAAGGACACTGATTTTGATCAAGCTCTAGTCTCAAGCTGCCACACATTTCCGCGCTTTTCGGAGAGGGGGAAAATAAACACAAATGCATTAAAAATAAATATTTAACCTCCATCCGGGTTTCCCGAGTTCAGTGAGTGCATCCTTTCCCAGTTTGCAATTGCCTGCTCAATCGAGAAGATCAACCCCATTAATAGATGGCTCTTGGAAATGAAACATTTCCAACACGGTACGAGATACGGGTTTTGAATCGTTTTCGATACGAATTTTAAGGACTACTCTAGTTGGACCACCCAAGCGCGTCAGCACCACTCTATTCCCCATCATAATATATGCACTTGAGTAGAAATAGCTTACAGGTATGCGTTTGTCTATTATCAAACAGGTATTACTACTGTGAGGCTTGCATCAAAATTGCACTCGATGCACGAAGCAAGACATACACAGCTCTAACACCTGACACTCACTGATTCTAGAGGTCACCGTCACACGGCTATTGGAAAACCGCCTCATCCGTCATCATCATCATCGTTGCTTTTCTCACCCTTCTAAAACGCGTGGGAAATTCCCAGCTTACAACCATCGCCTTACACATTAGTTGTCGTTTCATCGAGAACGATGCAATTCGTTTGTTCGTCGTTGTGGTTTTTTTTTCTGCTTCTCACTTCCATTGAAGCTTAGATCAGCATTTTGCAAGCTTACCTTATTTCCTTCATGCCAGTCCGAACTTGAACTTGGATTCAGCACACCCGTTTTCCGGTAAGTTCACGCAAAATGCCGGTTGGCGGTAGTAGCGTGCGTTGTTTTATGCCACGGTCGTGTGCTTTTTTACGCCGAGCAAAGCATAACAATTCAGCTCCGGTGCCGGTAGGGGCACGTGGAAGTAATACAAATCAGGCGTGACTCTTCCGCAAGGTTTTGCTTTGTTTCTCTGGAAAGCAACACAAACGAAAACACAGATTTGTAAATAACAAAACGATACATACTGATTGTGGTAGATGCTGTAAAGAGTGTAGGCGGGTTTTTATTGGGTTTTCCAATTGGAAGTATGCAAGTTATAAGCGATGGGTACCATTCGTTCAATCAATTTAATATTGGTAATCAATAAAAAAAAAATATATATATGCTTTTTTTATATCTGCTTATCAAGTTAGTTCGAGGAAACGAAATTATTCATATAAAATGCAGGAGAGAACGTAACAATTAATATTTAAGTATAAACCAAAACGTAATCTAATTCATAAAACCTTAAGTAAAAATGATTTGATAGCACATTTTACAAGAAAACTAGCAAAATGTATCAAAGAGAAAGCAAAACTAAAAAGTTGGTTTTTCAATATAAATTTGTAACAATATTAACACATGATTACTTTGAAATGTATGCCTATTTGTACATTTTTTCTCATGTTAGCAAACATGTTTGTTTTTCAGCACAAGTCCTACAACATATCATACAAAATTCATTTCTTTGTTCCTTTGTTTGAAATTAAGTTAAAAAACGGTTCAAGCCCTTCTGGGCGTTTCTTCAAGTTCTCTCTTTGTGTCATGTTATGTTTGGCCTTTATTTTGGCCTTCTCTATGGTACGCTTATAACTATTTTTTTTTATGCTATACACTTTTGTCGATCACTGTATATGCTATGCTGTATGCATGATTACATATACTTGTCCATTCTCTAAAACAAAATATTATCATTGTACAATTAAATGCGTACGGTTGTATTACCATCTATTACACTCTATCTGTAAAAGATAACATTTAAACATTACCCTAAAAGTGTAGCAAATCATAAACCAAGAAGCTTTTGCCAAGTAGTAATGAAATAAAAATCGCAACATTGTTCTTTCGATGAAACAAATTTGCTCCAAAACCTTGTTACACTTTTCGACAGTTTCAAACCAAAGCGAACAAAACCATACCATAGCCACCAGGCCCCATCAGGCCGCATATGTTGCTGTGCAGCACACATCGTTGCAGCCGAACAGTAATGGAACGCCATCACGCTTGATGGATTGCACTCGCCACACACACCTCGGGGCAGTTTGTCTTTCGGCAGCGCATTTGGTTGCAAATTATTTCCACCAGGCAAAACCCGGGACCGAAGCGGGCCCCTGTTTACGCTATGCTCCTTTCGGGCACGCACAAACTGTGCGGGAATGCGTAGCAAGTGGGCAGGCGGACAAGTTCACCAGCATACAGTACGAGCCGAAAAATAAAACCAATGTTGCTGAATGTAGTACTTCTCCAACGAAGCATCGCAACAATTGTTCACCGTAATGCCACCATCGCTGTGTGACGAAAAAGTTACATTAGCATTGATGGGCTTCACCTTGAAGGAGGCCAAACAAGATTTAGCCACGTCGAGTGCTAACTTTACCAGTTCGGTGGTTGGGAAGGTGAAGATTTGGTAAAAGAAACTTCATCGCGCAAAGCTCTTTAATCGTAACGTCTCAAGTCGCTAGACGGTATGATCGCATCGTAGCACGCCCACACCTGGGGCTGTCGGGTCAAAATGTCTGAGCTACAGCGCTTGCACGCCGGCAAAATGTGGAAAGCACTCCGGCCGAAATGGTGATAATTATTCTCGGAAATTCATAACCGCCATGCCATACACGAACGAGACACACCGTAAACGTCTGCAAACATCGACAGACAAAGCGACTGCAAAAGTAATGAGAATATTAAGAGTAAAAATTGGCGGAGGCACACGTCGGTGGTGCTGCTATTTTGGTAATGCTTAAGTTCGTGAGGAGGTTTTATTTGCTAATATAATTGTGAAAAGGTTGGAATGGATTAAAGCGCCGAGTGTGGGAGGACCCTCCATCGGCTTGCAATGTTTTTGAGCAATGAAATTGTTTGCTTTTCAAAAATAATTATATTTTAACACAATAATGAAATATCATTTGAATTATAATGAGGGCTTTAACCAAATTAGGAAACTCACTATTGTCATCAGTCAAGCGTACCCTCGGTTAAACTAATGTATTATGACGTCTGGATCGTCGTAAAGAATCCAAACAAATGTATGAAACAACTATCCGTCACAAAAAAACAATTAATAACTGAATAAGTTAACTAAATAAAAATAAAAATAAAAATAAAAATGAAAAAATAAATTAAATAAACATACAAAAAATAAACCAAAAACGATTGAATATCTTATAAATTGTGCACACAATTACAGGCAAACAATAAAATAAGTATAAACGTGAGTAAATTTAATGGAAGGAAATCATCAAACACGAAATGCAAAACATACCACTGAAGCAATAAATTAAATGGTTTTATACAATTAAGTCCAACACACTCATACTACTATCACACACTCGAATATATGAGCAACATTTTATTCAACTAATTAATCATAACATTTTCAATAACATTTAAATTAAATTGTACTCATTTCATGTAATGACATGTATCAATGAATACAACAAAATATATAACCAAACCAACCCTTTTACCGGTACTCAAATGCTGCGCTCAAAATAAAAATAAAAATCGAGTACTTCTTACACAACCATTTTTTGTATCTTACTTACAAAACTATCAAAATCAATCGCTTTAAATCGGTCATCTGAATTCTAAAGCAAACTCAATTGACTGGAAGAAAAACGGTCAACAAAAGTACTTTTTTTTCTGTGTAACCCAAATTGTCAACGATTCGGGTACGTGATTATTACATTCTTGGCTTTAAAAAAAAAATGGGTCGCCATAAGGATTTTTTTTTCCAAAATCAAATTTAATACTCAGCGCAACACATTCTGCCAAATTGTTTGATCGCACGAAAAGTAAATAATCGCTCCCAGCTGGCGTAATTCTCTTTGGGTTTCTTCCATCTAGGGTTCGGAAAGGAATTGATACGGAAATCGTTATTGCTTGCTGAGCTAATCAAACTTACACGTCGGCTGAAAATAACACTGACAGTTTATAGCTACTTTTGTACATTAAAAACTTCACAAAATTTTCAATTTTTGTTACCATTTACCTTCTTTAAAAAAACAACCATTTGTAATGTGGTTTAAAATAATCCAATTAAATTTGACAGCAAGTAAAACATATCGGACAGCAGCCTTTACGGACTATTCCTTTTTTTCCTGAGCGATAAAATAAAAGTACAGGATTAAATCAATCAGGCAGCAATTATGCTTACATAATTGTAAAATCTCATGCTGTTTTTCACTCCCAGCTCGTCTCAGTGTGTGACATAACGGGCAGGCAAAAATGTAATCTACTCAGCTAAAAGGAGCTAGAGAAGAGTTTGATAAAAGCACGAACTTGCAAATCAAGCACACCTAGGTGATAGCATTAACCTGCCAATATAAAACTCATTCTGAAAGTAAAGCACCTCAAAGTCGAACTACGTGGAAATCGCTTTCGAGCGAGTGTAATTGTGAGTTGTTATTTTTAAACAATTACTTTACCGCAAAAAGATACAAAAAGGTATACAAATAGCTAATATCAATGTTGTATGAGTGAGTGTGAGACAACACATAAAAAGCTGCCAACTGGAAGGTCTTTCAGAAAGCTGACATGAGAAAACACACGCACCCTTACCCACTGAGATTTTTTTACATGTAGGAATATTTTGCGGCATGATTCTGGCACACCATTAAATATTAAAAAGGCAGCAAAAAGTAAAAAAAAAAATCCAATGCAAAACATTAAACAAAAATGAAAAAAAAAAAAAAAAAAGGAATCCAAGAATTACAGTTGCACTGCATGTGCAAATTATAAACGAACGATAAACGTGTTGAAAGGGCGAGCAAAAGCGGCGATGAACATTTCAATTCTATCAACGTTTGTTCACCTTCTCCTCTACCCG
>KB688413.1:0-13975 GCA_000349165.1 Anopheles christyi
ATCGGTTTGTTTATGACCGAAAAGTAATGCCGGTGTTGAAGGTTGCAAACTGACCCTGGGCACCAATTTGTGTTCCAATGGTGGTCGGGTGCTGCGTTTTTTTTTTTTTTTTTTTTTCGCGATCATTGTGTTCCGCCTTACTCAACGTTTGACCCACCAACAGTTGGACCGTAACACATGTCACACAGCTGGTCGAGTATGGGCCTCAAAACAATGCCCAACGCATGATTCATAGCTGCAGGAAGCGCAGGTAGCAGTTGCGTATACGCAACAAAACGGTTGGATGTTTGGGTGTCCGCACGTGTGGAATGCTTTGAATCGGCTCCATTGAAATGCACCCCCGAAAGGGAAGAAGGTAGGTGGTCTAGTCAATGGAGTGCAAATGATACCAAAGGGAATGACCACCATATATCAGGGAAGAGCGCAAGGAGAATGGTAAGATGCTGCCAAGTGAAGCTTTCCATGTCGCGCTTTCCCCATCGTCCTCACCACACGGGAGCTTTGCCGCTCCATTCGCCCCTTCCCCGAAATTATCCCCATCCATGGCTCACACATCTCTCCCAGCTTCGAGCAGTGTGCGCGTTCTCTGCACGAGGTGATTGGGAGGAGCTTTTCGTTTTGGGTGGGTGTATAAAAAGCGAAAGCATCCCAGCAACCAGTGCGTAGTCGAGATCGAGCTGCCTGCTACTACGATCGTAAGAATCATTGAAACGTTGTGCGTGCTTTTTCGGAACCGGTGTGCCTACTTGGACTAAACTTCGACTTATCTGAAATTGTGTAAAGTGTGCTGAAGGGCAAATATTGATCAACAAAATGCTACGAGGTTCTGTAAGTGTTGTTAAGTTTAACGTGTGTTTAGTACAAGTTTGTGATATGAGAAAACGTATTGGTTGAGTTAAAGAAGTTGTCTAAAATTGCTCTTAGCTATATCCTCACGGCATTCCAAGCTTTTGTAGAAAAAAGTATGAAAGGAATTATGCCCCAAATAAAATTCCAACATAACTATCGATTCGTTTCGATTTTAATTGGTTACTTTATAAGTTGTTTAAGTGATAATAGTTGTTTATGAGATTATTTAGATGTTAGTGTAAAAATCGAAGCTGGTACATTCAAATGCATGCATTTTTAACATAAGTATTTTATGTTTTCATTTTGGATGGCAGATTTGAATTGTATACACGAAAAAGGCATTTAAAAAAAAAAAATTCAAAACCGACCGTTGCAAATCTAGAATACAACAATGGTCCATCATTACGTATGGCGCTTTGAGTCAAACTTCATTGTAATTATTAAACTACCATCGCCATTTGGGTAATGTTTGCTATTCATTTCGTTTGATTACATTTCCAGGTCGTGTTGCTCGTTTTGGTTGCGATTGTGTCCGGTGCGGCCGCCACCTTCGGATACGGGCTGCTGGGTGGTACAGGTAATATTGATTGATTCGCCGTAGACAGGCGTTCGTATCACCGTCGATTGTGTGCATTTTGTGTAGGAAAATGCGGTTTTCCCACGGTGGCATATATTTTACGGGGTGGTTTTTATACTCTTGTGTGTATTGAGGCATTATGTGTATCTACAGTGAGTGTGTGTTAAAAAAAAACGGAAAATATGGTTACGACACACAGCCTCACAGCCTTTAGTACAAGTTTAGTACAAGTGCTTCAACGCTAACTACTAGAGTGAAGCAACTTAATAAAATAGAGAAAAAGTCCTTAAACAACACATCGTTTACTTTCCTTGCGGCAGGGTATAATGGCGGTTATGGCGGTTACAGCGGTTACAACGGCTATGGAGGTTATGGAGGCTACGGAGGAGGATACCAACCGTACGGCTACGGCTACGGTAAGCAAAATGTATGGAAAGGTGATGTAGCTAAAATAATACTCCCATTTCGATTGAAACTATAAAGGCTATCCTGGTAAATATGGTGGCTATGGAGGATACAACGGTGGGTACGGTGGATACGGCGGTGGTTATGGCGGTGGATACGGAGGATACAGCGGATATGGAGGATATGGTGGATATGGTGGATATGGAGGAGTACGACCATATTTCCGATAAACAATCCCGTTACATCTGTAAGCTTTCTAGTACGTTAGGTTCCCTGTCGTTTTCTGCGAAATGTGATAAACCGTATCCCTTTCAGTGTAGTTTGTATTGAGTCCTTCACTGACTTAAAATAAAGTACTCGTTCCACCAAACAATGTCGATGTCGATCGATGGTTTGCTTTGTTCACTTGCCGAATGAAAAGAAAGAACCACTTTCCTTTAAAGCACTGTTACCCATAACGGGTTTTCTGCAAAGTTTGCTCTTGGCGCGGGGGCGACACTTTTAACGGTCGATTTTGTTGGTCAAGGTCTAGTCGTTCATGGGCGGCATTTGCCAGCCAGACCGGGATTTGCGGTATTTGTGTGTGACCCTGAGACTGAAATTTATGTTGTTTTGCTACGAATATTTGATAAAGTAAGTTTTGAAATGGTAAGACCGGATCAGAATAATCTACTTTTCAGCGGACAATTTAAACTGTAGTGATCTTTTCTTTCAAATCGTTTACCCATTATCGTTAAGATTAATGCATAGGTGGTTTACATTGTGAGCAAAAAATAATTTATTTTAAAATATATGCTTCATACAGGTTTTTGCGTGTTTAGCTGAAAACGTAACTATGTACATATGCTACCAGTTTTGAACCCAAGAAAGCAAACGAACTTCACTTTGAAACTTAACAATATTCAACAATCTATGTGTGTGTAAGTGTGTGTGGTATCAATAGGCATTAATAGTAGTACGAAAGAAAACTGTCGCCAGAGATAGATTACATCTATTCTGTCGTCCCTACACGTGTTTATAGCCGCTCGTAATTTGTAACTCACTCTGCTGCTAAGCTAAACTATGCCATGTGCCACGATATATTCACCTTCGCACTGCCGTTCGCAAAATGACTTCGTTAGAATAATTATTTCATTATATTATTGTTCGGCCTTTTAACGCACTTCATTAGCTTATCTACTGTTATTATACTGTATTGGACATTAACGCACGAACAACCTACACAGTACTAATTCGTTATTCGTTCGTTAGATGCAACCACAAAAACAAAAACATTCTTCTCCGTTTCTCTCTTAACTGGAAAATTGACCTTTTACCTATGCTGAATGCGACTGGAGAGCTTATATGCATGCATTTCTCCGTTGGAACATTCAGCACACAAAACCGTAGTTTTGTTAGATTTCAAAATTATTATTAAATAAAAAATTTTAAAAAAAATTGCGCAACAAAAGTACAATGGATGGATGCTTCTGCTGCACCAATCTAACCCGTCAAATTAAGGGATTACTCGATAGCTGTAGTAGCTTGCACAAACATGTTCAAACGGGGGACGTTTAACACTGGTTAATCTTAAAACACCGTCACGCCCAACATGCAATAGGAATGAATTTACTATTGCTGGGTAGCAAAAAGGGATACAAAAATATACTTTCTTTACTCGATTTGGATAAGAATAGAGTAGTACCACCAGTACCACCCATTTGTGTACCGCTTTTACGTAAAATGATATATTCAGCGTTCTTCCAGGTTCTTCCAGCGTTCTACAGGAACGACTTCCAAATAGAGTTGCAATTATGTTTATATATTCACAGCGTGCACGTTAATTTTTCACAAAAGACAAACGGCAACATATTACAACCGTTTTGTGTCACTTTGTACCAACCCAAACAGGTCATATAGCAATGGAAGGCTCAAAAATAAAACTCGCTAGGGACAATTTCGTTTCCTGGGTACTGTGGCTGCTGAACGTAATGGAAGGAATCACCAAAAATCAAAACTAAAAAACTACAACAACTCATTGTGGTGAATCGATCACTGATTTAAGCAGTTCCGAAATGACCCGTGTATCAGGGATTAGGGAAAGATTAGCTCGTAAGCGTGTTTTTTCTTCTTTGTTTTAAAATTTAAAGCCTGCCTAATCCGTTACACTAGCCGGAGAAATGCGGGCAATGTACCGCAATATTGTACTGCACTAGCACATTAGAACGATTTCTAGTTTAAAACAGCCTCGAGATCCTAGAAGGAAAGAAAAAGGTTAAACAAGAGGATTTTATATAGCGTTCTGTGCCGTTGCGCTTCAAAGAAGCAGCATACGTACGCTATCCTACGGTAGTGGTTAAGCCATTCCTCAAGCAGTTGAGCGACTAGTAGTGGACGTTTGTGAAGCTTCTGCTGTGCGACGAGCAGTCCGCCCTCCGTTTCGCACACCTCAAGCCACTGGCGGAGCAGCATTTCTTCGCGACCAGTCTGTAAATGGAATGCAATTTAAACTTAGCCGTGCGTAGGACTGCAACAAACCAAGCATACCTCATTTTTCGTTACAAAATGTATCGGCAGTAGCTTCATCTCACAGTCCATCAGAGGCAGAAAGGTAATGTCTTCCCGATCGTCCCGCGTTGCATCGATTCGCGAGTACGGTTCCGTTGGAACAAGTGCACTAAAGTGACCGCGCGTATAGCCGAGTGCGATCGGTGAAGTGATGCAGAAGCTTTGCTCCCATAGCAACGGCAGATAAACACCTTCAAAACGGGCGAATCCAATATCTTCTCCGCGGAAGCTTTTCACGTACTTCACACCGTACACAATGATCGGTCTGCGCATGATGTGTGCCAGGGCGAAAATATGCAGCTGCTCTAGCGACGAGCCCGGGTGACTAGCAAGCGATAGTAAGATGTTCCAGTCCTTCTCCAGTTGCATCTCGCCCACAGTGTACTGAAGCATTGCTGCCTGGAACAGTTCATTCTCCTTCCAGCGTGGATAAAATCTGTGATAATGGTTTACTTTTAATACAATGTTCTACTTAATAAGACTTACTTTTCTACTTACATGTGACTGCATTGATGTAAGCTATCGGCCAACGCCCGCCGGAGAGTGTTATCGCGATCAAACACACCCCAGGTGGCCTGCATGACGGAATCGAGCAAACAGTCGCCGGCACTTCGGTTCCACAGCACCATCAACCGCGAACCCAGCCGGTCGGTGATTTCTAGCGACCAGTTCAAGGCGGGCGGTGGCATTTCGAGCTGTTTCTGCGCATCCTTGTCCAGCAGCTCCTCGTACAACTGCTCCTGCAGCGCTAACGGAAGCTCCTCGATGTCGGCCGGCAGCGAAAACGTCGCATGCTCGTTCACGAACTGGCAGTTGAACGAAGCCTTCCGTATCCGTAGCGATTGGGCAAACTGACGACGTATGTCGCTAGCAAGATCCGGCGCCACGTAAGCCGGCACTCGCTTGATGCCTGGTCCCGAGCCGGAAATTTGCGCCAACAGCAGCGGTAACATTTCATCACGATGAAACCTAATTGCGAGATGGATCAGCGTGTGGCCCACATCAAATGCACAGTTGTTGCGACTGATCAGGAACGCTTCGGCGGACGTAAGGGCCCGGCTCGGATCGCCGCCACACTCCAGGTACGCTTCCACTGCGCCAATATTGTTTTCCGCTATGCCGACGCAAGCATTCAACCAATCCCAGTCAGGTTGCCGGCGTAGCAGCTGGAGGTAGCGTTCCTGCTTGCACGCATCCATATTGTTGATCGAATCCGCATGCCCCACGAACTGTTGGTTGCGCTTGTTGTTCACCATAATGTTGCTCGCCACGTTGATGGTGTTTTCGTCGTGATCGGGGGACGCTTTCCCCGCGGCCTGATTACTTCTACTACCCACCGTACTGGTGGTGGATTCACGGGGATGCAAGCACATTGAACACTTGAGCGATTTTGGCCAGTTTTCGTACGTGCACACGGAACAGTACCACTTCCCTGCGTTGACCGGGGAGCTGGCTACGGCACGGCCCATCGTATTGTTGGGCGAGGAGGACACTGGAGAGGGTGAGTGTTTGGCATCACTCGCACAGCCTTTACCGCCCGCCGGTTCCGCGTCGTTTGCGTGCGAACTGGAACCGTACGAGCCGCCCGAAGCGGGAGAATTATTCCGATTACGCTTTCCACTTCCGGTGCCACTACTCGAAACAATACCATCGTCCCCGGGACTGGCACCACTTCGGCAAATGTTCATCGCGTTCAAATGTTCGCTCATGCTATCGTACTCGCTTATCACTTTCTGCTGTTGCTGGTGCTGCTGATGATCCTGCTGATCCTCCTTTCGCACGGTATCGCACTGCAGACAGCGCCTGGTGTGGGGTAGGTTCAGGTAGGTACATGACGTGCATGGCCATCGTTGATTAGAATCGAGCTCTGTGATCGAAGACGGTTTTACAGCACCGCTTGCGAGATTTGGGTTTGATCTGCTTGTCGCACTGAGTTGCTGCGTTGGACTTAGGCTGCATATTACACCAACCAAAAAGAGAAAGGAAACGAGAGGGGAGAGTGAAAGTTTTAACATTCGTGGAGGCCTTGAGAGGGAATGCTTTTGGGCGCAAGGGGTTACTATCGATACGTACCGAAATATGTCCTCCTTAAGAAGTGGTTTAGAACCTTTGCACATGATGCACTTAAGGGACAATGGATAGTTCTCGTATGTACAGTATTCGCACACCCATTTCGGTTGCTGCTGGGAACAGTGTTGCTCCTGCTGTTGTGTTTCATCTTGTAGCTGTTGTTGCGAATGATGTTGTTCTTGCAGCTGGTGTTGCTGTTCAGTTTCCTGTTCCTGTTGATCTGGCTTGTTCGTAGACGACGAACCCGACATACTAGTAAGCCGAAAAACACGAACTAACGTTCCTCACAGCACAGCCCGTTGCGTTCGGTCGCGGTTGCTGAGTCGTGTTCGTATATTACCAACTGCTACAAACGATACAAGATCGAAATAATACCATAAGAAGAGTTTAGTGGTTTGCACACACAATTTGGATTGTACTGGGAAGATTTGGGTCAATCAGCTGCAATAACAACGGAAGCGTGCGTAAACATGTTAGGGGGAAAAACACATCATCAGCACTGGCTTGACAACGCCAAAGCTCAAAACAACTGATGATTGCAAGTAAACATGAAAAAAAAAGCGTGAAGTGATGCTGTCTGTGCAATGCTAGTGAAATTCAGTAAGCTATGCGTCTATTCATCACTGCATTAATGACTTTGGAAGAACCAACTGACCCGTTTGCTTATGGCAGCGAACAAAAATAGCACCTCCACGTACGGACACCAGCAATAACTCGCAGATATCAAGCGTTATTAGCCAACACTTTTTCATTCAGCTATTGTGCCATCCAACACAGTTGCGCCACCACGACGATTCACGAATTCGATGCCAGCAAAAAACACACCATCGAGCACAACTGAATACTGCGCTCACTAGTACTACTGTTGAAGGAAAAAGGGAACTTTAGGAACACCTCGAATCCATGTAGTATTATTGCGATTCCGATGATTTATTTACGAAATCATCGTATTCATTCTGTTTTAAGATTTTTTCCTGTTTGTTGAAGGTTTTACTTGACAGTTTACGTAATTTTGGCCCGGTGAAAATGCTGTAACAAATACGAGAGTTTGGTTACACTGACAACAGTGTGTGTCACAGTGGCATCGCATATTTAAAATGATGGTTCTTACTTTTATCTGACTTTATTATCTGCATGCATATCCATAAAATCAAAATGTATTTGCCTTTTGTATTAACTTAGGTAACGATTAATCGGTGGAACGAAAAACTGCGTAGCAATTGTCAATTGCCCTGTTTTCCTGTTGGACTTATTTTTGTTCAAGATGTAATTCAAACAAACCCTGCAAATAGAGACGTTCCGTGCAGATGTAAACAAATTGCGAAGTCCCTGTTTTGACAGATATTTGTGTATGCCCTCGCCTTCATTTCAGAACGGAAGATACGATATATTTCCAACTTGAATGAGATAGTTTCTTCAATATTACGAAAATCGAGTGAAAAAAAAATGGATAATGTATACTGTCCAAGAACGGAGAAAGTTATTTCTGTTTCGGATGCATTAGCAGAGTTCCAAAACGAATTGCATCCGGAACGATTGGACAGGATCGTTGATTCCGATCACGACATAATGGAAGCGATGGGACTAGGTGGAAATAATGCAGAATTCGATCGGCTGCTGGAGTCGGTCGATGTGGGCCAACTGTCCAGCGCGAAAGATGTACCTGTGAGAACATTTGTACCGCACAAAATATGCGTGAGACCGAAACCTACGGAAATACCTCCAAAGGCTGCTAAATTCAATTGTGTAAGACGGGTAACTGCTCGCAAAAGCGCGAAAGATCAGCGCAATGTAGACGTAAAGCTGCGATATAATCGGCACAAATACATGGAACGAAAGCAGCACTTGGAAACGCGCAAGGACTTGATCCCGTTCCGCGAAATGGTACTGGTTTTTCGGTTTTACGAACCTTTCAAATACAAAGCAGGACGTCGTTTGGGGCATCCCAAATTGAGTCAAGAGTATTATGTACTTAGTTCACAGTACTTAACAGAGCTGAAAGACAAAATATTCTGCCATTGCGATACAGGGCCATTCTATGAAATAAGTGAGGATAGAACAGCTAAACCAACAGAAAAACCACCCAAATCAGGGTTCTTCTTCATCCATGATACATTTTACAATGATCTCCGAGAAGATGCGAATCACGACTACTCTGGGGTGGTGCGCAAGTGGGCCGAACGCCAATCTTTGATCGGAGAATTGAAAACGAAGCGAATGGAAGATACACGATTTATTGATTTGCAATTTCGTTTAGGATATCCGCAGGTAAGTTTCACCTGAAACGTTTTAAACGATTGATCTCAGTCCACTAGCGTTAATTATGTTGTTTTAGCTGTACCAACATCAAGGAAACTGCGAGCATCTCTTCGTGATAAGCGACTGTCGGTTGTTGGCAACGACAGACATTCTGATGAGAGCCAGATACCCGTGGCTGAACTCTTACGGGTTTTCTCGAGACGTTCCTTGCAACATCTGTGGCCACTGTCAGGCGCAATATATTGTGCAGAACAGCACTCGCCACATCTTTGACCCTGCCTACATCTGTGAAAATTGTCTGGTGACGTACCACTACACTGAAGAGGGAGACAAGATAGGAGAGTTTGAGCTACACCGGTACACGCTCACGATGGTTCGTGCTGAAGAAGATGACGAGGACGACAGTGAGGAACCGTCTACTTCACAATAAACAGCAACACAAACTGTAGCTTTAGTTTAACATTTATTGATTTTCGGTGTTATCAAAGGAGATGAACGAACGATCACTTGTGCTTTTCGAGCTGGGCGCGCAGTTGCTGGTTGAAATCGTCTTCGACATTATCATCATCCCAGTTATCCTCCCATACGCTTAGCTCTTCCTCGTCCTCCTTGTTTCCGGCCCAGTCTGTCGAAAAGAAAGAAGGAGGGTGTAACACACGCTTGAACCGGATAGAGAATGTTCCGGGTGTAACCGGGCCCACAGTTTACATCGGGTATTTACGTACCTTCGGCGGGGAACTCCTCAAATTCATCGTCTTCTTCTAGAAGACCGAGATCTAGCTTAGGCTTTTCCTTGTTTTCCTTGTCCGACATGATGTTTGGTAGGTATTTAACAGAATAACAAAATGAGTTTGCTCGGTACAATGAAGTTGCGTATTTTAGCGTACACAAACTTGACAGTACTCACACACGCGGAACAAGGTTGCTAGAAAAGGTAGCTTCAGCATTGAATGATTCTGCAAATATCTTGGGCTAATGAAAGTTTCATTTCAAAATAACCCATAATAAGAAATAAGTTTTTTCTTCTGCTCTTCTTGATGCAACGACCCGACATCTCACGGTTGCAAATTGGGGCAGTTTTTGTCGTGTTTATACATGAAAATGGACTTGCCCTATGTCACGAACACCAACGGAATGAATGGTTTCGTACCCCTTATGAACGAGGGGTATGAAGAAGCTTAGGGGACGGATTGCTTGAATGCTTTGTAGCTTGACAGAACTGCTTCTTCGCGGCAAGGAGACAGCTAGAGAAAATGAGAGAGAGGATCCGAAAACCCCGTCACAAAGAGCAGGGGCTGCAGCGGGGTTTCGCCCAATTGTTTGACATTTGCTCATTCGACTCTTTTGCGGTGTCTTCGGCACATTTGTTTTGTAAATTTGTAAACTAAAGCCAATGTCGGCAACTGCTGCCTAAAAGTCAACTGTAATTAACACTATCGTAATAAAAGTAACCCCATTTGGAAGATATTTCCCGTGCTATTATTTAGTGGTCGTTGCATCGGTTTTCTATATAAGCGTCCTCCTATCACCTAAAACGAGTGCAAACATGGCCGGTTTAGAATCGATGATAGTGGAAGAAAAACAACAGCCGATCAAATCCGTTGACCGGGAAAAGGTACGTAAGCCCTTAATTAGCAAAGGTACTACATGCACCAATACCATCAGTGTACTTATTTGTCTTAAACTATCTGCCCAACTCCACAAGACCTGTCCACTGTTGTTGCGGGTGTTTTGCTCAACCGGACGCCACCATTCCACGAACGAGTACTCCTACGGCAATGTGCCCTCGAACGAGCTACAGATCTACACCTGGATGGACGCAACGTTACGCGAACTGACGACGCTCGTGCGGGACGTAAACCCGGAGACGCGACGTAAGGGTACGTACTTCGACTTTGCCATCGTTTATCCCGAACGTGGACCAATGTTTCGTATGCGCGAAATCGGCGTGACCTGCTCTGGTCAGAAAGGGGCAGACGACTCCAAGACCCTTGCACAGGCGAAGTTTACGATTGGGGATTTCATGGACATTAACATTACGCCACCGAACCGGATTCCGCCACCCCGACGTCAGCGACCGTATTAGGCACGGGACGGTTGTCGGATACGTGCGAAATTACGTACCCGGTATGTACGCGTTAAGGACTCTCCTGTTTGAGCTAAACGACCAGATAACCAAATCTGCCACCTTCAAGCGTGTTTATAAGGAAGTATTTTGTTTGTTTTTTTTTTAAGAAGAAAATTGTAGAAAGTCAGTCACTAGGCTTTACGTCGATTATCATCCATCGCACACCCACGTACGCATTAGTTCTGCTATGGAAATCTTTTTTTCACGTCTCATTTTCGTATAAAGTGTTTCTCCTCTTCCTTCTTTTCTTGATTTAATTAAATCTTAGAAAAACAAAATAACTCTTTGTAAGAAAGGATCACCCTTTGAAAGCGGCGAAAGCTCTCGCTGATGGTAATAAATACAACATTTCCTACATTCGAATTTTCGCTTTATTCTCGCACGCTCGTTTACACCAAAGAAAAAGGTTTTGAGGATGTGGTGTGAACCGTCACAGCATGGCTTAAATCTAGTTACGATAGTACTGTTGTTGCTGCTGCTGCTGACCACCCGGTCGCTTGGACTGTTTCTTGCCCATGTTGTTCAGATCGAGCCGTACACCGTTTGGTAGGACGGCTTTGTTTTCCTGATAGTCCACCTCCAGGTTGTCTTCGTCATCTTCGTCCCGCCGGTTCGGATCGCACTGGATGCCAGTTTCGTATGTGTAATCACGCTTCTCACCATCCGGATCGACGTATCCGTAACGGCCACTGCAAATTGAAAGTATTATTACCGATGGGTTCTCATCGAGCCCAACGCCCGACACTTACCGGGTGACGCAGTCGATGCCGATCGTTTCCTCCTTGAACGAACCGTCGTCATTCTCGAAGCCCCACGTGATCGAACCGTCTTTCTTCTGCTCTTCGCGCCACTTGCGCAGAATCTGCGCTACCGGTTTGCGCTGACGGTCCTGGTCCTGCTGCGTATGGGGGCGAGCATGCTGCTGCGGTGCGGGCCGACGGTCCTCGTCCTGGAAATGTTGCTGCTGGCGGAAAGACTGCTGCGGTGCGGCAATCGGTGCCGGGCGCGCGATCTGCTGTGGTGCCGGCCGGTACTGCTTCGGAGTGGGTTGCTGCTGTTGCTGCTGTGGTTGTGGTCGCTCGACCGGGAATCGCGCCGGTTCCTTGTCGGTAGAGAAGAAGCGCTCCGGGATCTGGGCGCGGGAGATCGGTGTCGGTCGGTTTTCCTGTGCATTGAAGCGAGAGAGAACATTTTGCTGTAGTTCGCGTTCGCGCTCGCTCGACTGCTCGTCCGCCGGGATCGGGAACTGCAGGGCCGGGGAGGCGGCCGGCGACGGCGGTGCCGGTGCCGGTGAGGGATGGTGGTGGGGTTGTTGGAGCTGCGGGATGAAGGCGGGTCGGAAGTCGTCCTCCGGTTCCTCGGTCACCGGCTTGTGCTCGATCGGATCATGGAATTTGGGAGGGGCGGACGGCAGTTGGTGGTGGATGGCGTTCGGGGCGGCGATGCGCACAGCACCCGGACGCCGCACGCGTATTACTTGCGGTGACTGCTGCGGGAGTAGACGCTCCTCGCGGATCGGTGGCAACGGGATGGCACCGGGGATGTTCAGCCTCGGCGGTGCCGGACCATACTGAGCGGTCGCTAGGGTGATGAGTCCCGCCAGGGGAAGCTTCAGAAGAAAAAAAACAACGTCAAAATGAGTTATGAAAGTACTGGACCATGAAAAGTACTGGGAAAATTGATTGCAATCGGTCAGTTTCAGGTGAATCGGATTGTGAAGTAGGTATGCAAAGGAATGTGACCGATTGTCAGCGGAGAAAGTGCATTCACCTTAGGTCGTCGCACTGTGACCGGCCGCCACAAACGATGCGCACCATTAGATTCTGCGCGACACTTAGAAAGTGCACCAAGGCGTGTTTGCGTGACCCATGCGCTTATTTTGCGCACAGGAGAGTGAGAAAGTATAGAGGAAGCGTTTAATTGCCATAATGTTCGTCAATTATTGACCCGCTCCACACACTCCGTGCGTTTAGGACCGTCCTTTTGTACAGGTTTCATAACACAGCTAATTAGTCTAAAATACTAGCTGACATTAGCTTACAAGAAGCACACATTATCGAAATATACAATCATAAAACTGATTATACATCACCAGATGTACACACTACTTGTCTAACCGTCCCATTCGTCGCCCAACACAGATCGATTCCCGATCCGGCCCGCATTCAGATGTATATTGGTAAGCAGCGTGGTTTTATTGCTGATCGAAGTGAAAGTGAAAACCGGGTACCATCCATGTACCAGTTTTTTTTATGGCACTACAGCGCAGATGGCCAAACGGCAACGGCAACGGCATGCTGCCAATGTCGCAATCGGGACCAAGCTCGGAGCGCCATTAATGCATGGTTCGGTATCGTTGACCACCAATCAGGTTCATTGGTTCATTGACTTCGTCCACCGGTGACCTAAGGGGATTTTCTTTTTATGTGCTGATAGCGAGGAACTGTAAACTTGACTGTTTTGCATGTAAACCCATTGCCTGCGACCGTGTCCTTCACCTCGGTCAAGCGACGGTTAAGTGTGGATCGATCAATGTTCCGGGTGTGTTCTTTCTCTCGTGTTATTTTAGCATACCTTCAGTATGAAAGGTGTCAAGAGTGTTGATGCTATCTTGAACAGCTCTTTATGATTAATGGTTGAAGTAGGTCGGAAACACCTGGATTCTATCTTAAGCTGAAGAAGTTGGGAAACCTCCTCCCGGATGTAAAAACGGAATATAAATTTCAATCTCTTCCAGTACTTTCCATCACAAGACAGGGTAAACAAGGTTTACTTATTATGAACCTTTCCCCCCCCCCCTGCTTGGTGGGATCGAATCTACAGATCTGGGTCCACCAAAGCAACCTTCACCAAATAGTCGAGAGTACCATTTTACAACGCCCAATTACTATTCGCAAGGTCAGTTCGCCACGGCTCCCTTCTAAATAGCAACTGAACACGTTCACCATGTGGTGTGTGTGGTAAAAAGCTTGATCGATTGACAAGCAGCACGGTATGTGAACGTTTCCGCATCCGCATTGCATTCGTGAGCAAAAAAAAAAAACAAAAAAAAAAACAAAACGGCAATAAAGAAAGCCAACCAGCTAGTGCCGGAGAGAGGGAGGGTGATGGAGGAGGTCAGTTGGTCAACTCGAACACTC
>KB688424.1:0-36695 GCA_000349165.1 Anopheles christyi
AACACCAATAAATTGTTGACTATCGAGAATTGTGAGATCATTCATTCATTGTACAGCTCATAATGCTCATAGACGTTAGTGTGTTTGATCAACCAAATTTGCCCTAAAGTACATTCATATTTTTTTGTTTTTGTTTTGTTTTTTTCAGATACGGTCGTGGATTTGGCATTGTCGGACCACTGCTCGGCGACGACTCGATACTCAACGTGCCAAATGGATTCTACGGTATCTTTTATTACTTTCTGGTGGCAGCCTTCAGCTTTAGCAACCATATAGTGATCTCACGGCTAAACAGCTACCTTATACTGCTGTCCAACTGTCTGTCGCTCTACCTGGCCTACCTGCTCTACTTCGTCCTGGAGGATATGTGCATCGTGTGCGTCACCACGTACGCAGTTAATCTGATAAGCTTGATACTGGCGCTGCAGAAAATTCAGGTCCTGATCCGGGACGAGCAGGTCATGCGTGCGTTCAAGATCGACAAGGCAAAGTAGGAGAGGATGGCCGGAGAAATAGCCTACTATTATTGTGTACACGCATAAGTTATTATTTGTTCGCACGTGGCTAGTATCCGTTCGTTAGTTGCGGCGCGAACAGACTGTTGTTGTTTCTTTTTTTGTTTTACACATCACCGCAGAAGCTCCTCTGGTTCCTGTTTGCTTCGGTGTCGTGGGTTCATTATTTGTTTCTCCCTTCTCTCTATGTCTATATCGCTAGTTATCTCGTCCAAAGTGCTTTAATGTTTGTCGTTCTCGATGCCAAAAATGGAACCTGCAACTAAGATGGTTCAATGTTTGTGATTGTGACCTAATAAAAAAATCATTCCAATAACGCGAGCATACTTTTACCCTTTTCTCTACTGGTATGGTTCCAGCGAGATGTTTATGTTTTTTACAATACGTTACTTTGCAAACGTCATCTATGCAGCGCACTATGGGTTAATATAACTCTGGAAGAAAACCAACCATGCAGCAACGTTGAAACAAACAGGTCAAATAACAGGTCTTACATAACATGGTTGCCACCGTTTTACTCTTTTATAAATAAACTAAACATATTTTGCTTACAAAACAACGCTCTTTTATTCCTAACAAATGGTAATGATACATTGATATACCAACGTACCCACTGTGCATCAGCAAACGTCACAGCGACGCGGCACTTGACAGTAACTGTTGTGTCTATCAACAATGCAGTGCGATCTCGCTTGCACCAGGACGAAATAAGCCACGAAAGAATGTGATGGCCAACCCAGCTGTGGCCTTTAATTCATTTGTTCCGCTTTGACAGTTCACCATGCGCATAAACACGCACAAACACACACACAAAACACGCACGCAGTCATTGGGAAATGCACACACGCGGCAACGCAGAAATCGTAAGACGTGGTCAATGTAAACGACAGTCGGTGGATGCTTCGTCGACACACATCGTGAGCTGAAGGGTACGTACTCAGGAAAGGCAAATTTTCCCTCTCGTCCCAGTGTGGTGTGAAAAGCGACTAATATAATTGTGTGTGTGTGTTTAATATTGTGCTATAGGATAGGCAAGTGGCAATTCTCAGGACTCCTTAGGGCAAGGCTAACAAGGGACTGCAGGGCCAGCGCCGACCGCGACAGGGAGCGAATCTCCCGACCTACCCCGAAAAACTAATGCCAGCAGTAACGATGTGTGATGTGTGTACACGACAGAATTTATTATCCATCCGTCGACGCACCGATACCGATCAGTAATCAACGGAAAAGAGGATTCTGATCATCTTAACCCGCCACTCGCACACTCCGTGTTTTGCCAGCCCACTCCTTTCAAGGGACCACCCTCTTCCCGCACCCATAGGGATTCCCTTGTGGGTCTGTAAAAGGGTAAAAATAAACGACGTCTGTCAAACAGCTCTCAAAGATTCACGGACGACGACGTCCTCAAAAAAGGGTGCTGCTGCTCCACCATTATGGCGATGCTGCTAAAGCGCCCGATCGGAACGCTCGTCAACGGGCTGCGTAGTGTTGGTGGTGGTGGTAGTGGTAACCGAAATGGTGGCAGTACACCACTCCTGCCGGATGGCGCATACACCGGACAGCCATCGGGAACAACTGGGCCCGATGGAACGACGCGTCAAACGCTGACGATCGTATTTCTCTGTATCCTATGGTACGTGGTGTCAAGCAGCAACAACGTAATCGGCAAGATGATCCTCAGCGAGTTCCCCTACCCGATGACAGTAACAATGATACAGCTGACCAGCATTACTGTGTACAGTGGTCCGTTTTTCAATCTGTGGGGCGTCCGGAAGTACGTGGACATCTCCTGGCGCTACTACTTCAGCTTCATCGTGCCGCTGGCTCTAGGCAAATTTTTGGCCTCCGTTACTTCGCATATCTCCATCTGGAAGGTGCCAGTATCGTATGCCCACACAGGTGAGTGTTTTTTTTGTATTCCTTCAGGCTCTTGGTTAAGTGTCCTTTCAGAAGGCTAGTGGAAAAGAACGATTTTGCGACCGAGTGCAAACTGTTATTGTGGCATCATAACCGAGCGAACGGAGTTACGCAAAAAAGTTTGGAAACGCACGTTGGAAAGTGAAAGTCTAACAACATCGAGCGAAGCAAAGCGTGTGAGCAACTAGGTCAGCTTATCGGTACCGCCACAGCCACTACTGAGCATGCTGCTTCACGATCAACCTACTACAGAATATCAATCAAATGCCACCTATCATTAAAAATGTCGATAAAAAAATCGAAAGGAAAATATGCTCGAGAACCATTTATTTATAAACTGTTTGTTTATTAAATAATCTTCTAATAAGCCCGCATTAACAATCATTCCTCCCTTACCTCGACCTACAGTGAAAGCCACGATGCCCCTGTTTACCGTGATTCTCTCCCGGGTGATAATGCGCGAACGGCAAACCAAGACCGTCTACCTATCGCTCGTGCCAATCATCGTTGGCGTCGGCATCGCCACCCTGACCGAGCTGTCATTTGACGTAGTCGGGCTGATCAGTGCGCTGATCGCCACGATGGGCTTCTCGCTTCAGAACATCTTCTCCAAGAAGGTACTGAAGGAGACGGGCGTGCACCATCTGCGCCTGCTGCACATACTCGGTCGGTTAGCATTGTTCATGTTCCTGCCAGTTTGGATCTATGTCGATATGTTCAACGTGATGAAGCATCCATCGATCGTAACGTATCGCCAATTTTTTATTCCGTGGTACCCTTCTGGAATGGAACAATTTTGCATTTATTTTCTTCGTTCCCTCCCTTTTTTTCTAGGTGACTGGTGACTATCGTGTAATTGCTCTGCTGTTTACCGATGGTGTGCTCAACTGGCTGCAGAACATACTCGCGTTTAGTGTGCTGTCGCTCGTGACACCCCTAACGTATGCGGTGGCAAGCGCTAGCAAGCGCATCTTCGTCATTGCCATCTCGCTGTTCGTCCTGGGCAATCCAGTCACGTGGGTGAACGTGCTCGGCATGCTGGTCGCGATACTGGGCGTACTGTGCTACAACCGAGCCAAATACTTTGCGCGCCGACAGGAAACGCTCCTACCGTACACGTACAGTGCGAAGGAGCCAGGCAGTTCGAAATCGTCCGGTCCGTCCACCGTCACCAGCAACGGGAATGGACGACGATATCCGTACGCACCGCTGCATACAAACGGTGGTGTGTCGATGCCGGAAAATGTGCTTCTCGCGAACGGTACGGCTAGCGGGATTGCAACGACAATGGCACACGGCGGTGGAGCACCCACAATCCCGATCAGCGCATCATCAAATGTGAACGTGCCGACCAGCTCGAATGGAAGGCTACTGTTCGTTTAGGCCCCCTCTCCCCCCTCCCTGGAAACCGTCTTCCGGTGAGAGGAACTATAATACGGGAAGGAACCTGAGCAGAAGAAAGAAAAGTAGCAAATTAGTAAAAGATGCGGGAACGGATTGAGACGCGGTTTAGAACGTTAGTAATTTATATGTCTAGAAAAAAAAATCAATACGAAAACCTCCCGACGACTACCACCGTTGGGCGAGATGACCACCGCCGTCTCGCGCCTAGCAGTGAAAACACACAATCACACTATTGTAATATAGACACACATACGCATACCTAGACAGGATGTAATGTTTTGCCAACTGAAAAAATGCGAGCGTACGTGCGTGCGGGAACTGAGTTAATATAATGATGAACATCGGGAAATAGCGGAAATACGAAAGGAAATCCCTTTCCGAAAAGTCAACTTTATTTTGGAAGGTTTTGCTCAACATCAACGGAATAGCTCAAAACGAATGTTAAAGAATAGAAGGGAAAATGGAATGAAGCTAGATTGGAAGGAAAAATAATGTGGATTAGGGGAAAAAGGACAAGACATACAAGAAAAGCAATAATTTCACACAAGGCAGTATTTTCTGAGTAAGCGCTTTTTTTGTGTGCAGATTTTACTTGGTTTTCCTTCAGTTTATCTTCATCCCGCACGCGTTGTATTTCAAATGTACATAGTTAGGGAAAATTTAATATGCTCTTATCTACACGAATCTGTGGTTCCTACAACAGGAGTGGATCCGCGAAACGATGGTTTGTTTTGTTAAAAATTCAATGTTTACCTTATGTATTAATTTGTATGTCATAACCCCCTCCTACCTCCCCCCCCCCCACCAATCCCCACCAGTAAGCAATATTAGTTTTTACGCGATCGTATTACAGTGGCTTTCGGCCATCCCTAGCAAATTAAAAGTACTTAGTCGCAGTGGGGGGATGTGCTGGAAGCAAGCGAAAGCCAAGCTCAGCATTTCTGAAATATTGTTTCGTTTATGGACTCCTATTTTTATGACGAAAGTCGTACCTTTTTTATAATTCAAAATTGAGCCTAACCATCAACACACACACACACACACACGCAGGACGCACACTTTGCTGGAAGAGCGATAGAAAGACGAATTTAATGTAATAGAAAAACAAAAAAGAAACATAATTATAACATGTAGAAAATTTCTTTTAGTCCGTTTATTTCACGTGTTATTTAAAAAAAAAGCGTTAAATTTGCTTAGCAAACAAAACACACTAAGTATAAATAGATAAAAGAGAGGGGAAAGTGAAAAGCTGCGAACGGTGCTGTACGAAAAATGGAAAAATATATGTTACTGGAGCGATGTGGCTATGATTAATCTTGTTGTCATACGCTTATGTTTTCCTTCCTTTTGTCTTTACCTTTATGTGCTATGGGGATTGTCGGAAATGTGGTACGGCCGTTTTAATCTCTTCTTTCAGCCCAAGACATGGACACTCTAACGATGGCCTTCTTCTCTGACAAGATACCATAAGACCGGCCAAAGGCGTATACATTTTTATATCAGTAACGTTCTCGTTATAGCCATTCTTCCCGAACTAAAAAAACGTTGTTTTTATAATAAGAAGAAGGCATAGTGTGTATTAGAATCTGTATAGTAAATATATTTTGATAACAAATAACAATCGAGCTTTGCAAACACTGCAATCTTCTCCGCGCGGGAAATTCTACACACCCCTATCCGACCCGCGTTGTGCACGTCAATAATCATATTGCAGATAAGGTACAATGTACAAAGAGTATGGCCCTAGCAACTATTAAACCTACACCCTACGTTTCTACGTTTGATTGGAATAAAACTGAAACTTTCGGCACATCGCCCGCCGGCACGCCCTACTGCAGCAACGAGGCAGCGAAGATTTGACGCATAATTTGGGGCAGCTGGTCCAAATCCATACAGACGAACGCCTTACCGGCGGTCATGCTCTCCGCCACCACCTTCGCCTCATCGTCCAGGCTGCCGATGAAGATGACGTACGCCTGCACACGGGGTGATTGGCGCGCGAGCGCATTGTTCAGCTTCCGGGGCGTTATGCCATACCGGGCCAGGTTCGCATCGCTCAGCACGATCACGATCGCTTCGTCACAGTCCTCCTTTGCCAGCTCGTCCACCGCCTGCTCAGTTGCGGCCAGCGTATGATCCCCGCTCCAGCAGAACTGCGAGTGGGCGTGCATCATCTTGATCGTCTCCAGACGCCGTTTCGCATCCTTCGGTGGATTGTTTTCGTTCACGAACGGGACGGCCACTGCTTCCCCGCTGTGCCCAACGATATCGTACCGGATCTTACCCTCGAAACCATCGAACGCTTCCATCACCATAACCGTCGCTTCCAGCTCACGATCCAACCGCCCATCGTACCCGTTGAACCGGTACATCGACCCCGACACATCTACTACCAGCTTGAGGCGTTTCGGTTTTTCCTGCGGTGTGCCGGGCTCGGGATCTTGCTCCGCCCTCTGTTTATAAATTGCCCGCTCGCCCGTCAATCCCTCCACCAGCTTGGTGTCGTCCAGCTCGCCCGCACTCCGGTGCCTTTGCCACTGCCGCTCCTTCGCCCGAGCCTGCAGTGCCTGGAGCGTAATACGCAGCTGCTGCACCTGTCGGCGGATAGGTTCTGCGTACTGCTCGTACACCTTGTGCTCGTACGGGCTCATCTGAATTTCGCGCAACTTCTCCTCGAACGCTTTCCGGTTCATCTCCCTTGCCGCCTGCTTCACCTCCTCAGGGATGTCGTCCTTTTCTGCATCCGAAAGCTGGTGCACCTTGTGTCCTGCGTCCAGCCGGTACGGTCCGCCCTTACCACCGAGCCCGGCCGTATCACGCCCCCCAGTACCGCCAGCCCATGTGTTGCCGCCCACGTGCGGATCATTGTTCGGATCGACCTTGCCGTGCTTCGGCCCGGACACACCCTTCCCGCTGTGGCTTTTCACCGTCAGCTGCAGCTGGCGTTGGCGGCGCATTGTCGCAAGCGCTTCGCAACCCTCGGCATATTCGCCAATCGCTAGCCCGTGGCGCAACAGTACCGCCGTCACCTGGTCCAACGTTTCCGGTGCGTACCGATCGTAATCGAGCACGTTTCCAATCACCTCCGCTAGCGCATCAGACGGGAAGCGCTCGAGATGTCGCACGATCGCGACGACCTCCCGCGTCGAGTAGGGATAATGAAGCGTCCCCGCGTCTGCCATCTCGCGGAGCTCCGCGAACGCATCCACCAGTCGGCGGATGGTCGCCACAGGAACCGATGGGCCGTACTGCTGCAGCAGGAACATTTCCGATTCGGGCAGCGGATTGTCTACCGCGTGGCAAGCGAAAAGATCGCCCAGTGCGGCAAAGAAATCATTGCCCAGGAATGGGAAACCAGGCCGGTTGGCTAGCACTATCATCCGGAAGTCGGGATGCGTTGGAAGGAACCCTTCCGCTGAGGTGCCCTTTGCACTGGGTGGGCAAATCTTACGTCCATCCGAGAGCAACATCTCACCATTCTCAACGAGCGTCTTTAGAATGCAGGTCACGTGTACGGGCGCTTTATCCGCTTCATCCACCACCAGCACGTGCCCATACCGAACAGCTTTCACCAGCGGCGAGTCCTCGTACTCGATCCGCCCATCTCGTACCGTCGCCTGAAGCGTCAATGACTGGACCGTTGTATCCCGGTGCAGCTGAATGTATTCGCGCGGCCTACCCATCAGCTGCAACAACCGGTCAACGATCTTGTTCTTACCCACACCCTGATTGCCAACCAGCAGCAAATGTTCGCCAAGCAGAAAGTCCTGCAGCAGCCGTTCCATCAGCCGTAGATGCTGTGGCACATCGTAGAACACAATGTCCGGGATCTTGCTGATCGCCTCGGTGCGGTACCGCGGTACACTAGTGCGCCCAATCCGTACCACCTCGTCCGTTCGCTCTACCTTGATTGGAGCTTTTTCCGCCTCGCTAGTGATGCCACCGGTGTAGTTAGGCAGGTAGCGACGCATCGCCGATTCGAGCACGTTGCGCGGTAGGCTGGGCATGAATTTGCTCAGGAAGGTGGCGTGCAGAATGTCAGCCGCATCCCGATCCTCCCCGTACTGGTGGAGCCGGCGGGCAATGCGCAACAGCTGACGGGTGGATAGATTTCCCGCTAGTGTCTGCTGTACTGGATCGTTCGATGTGCGTAGATGGTGAGCGACGCGCAAGATTTGCTCCATCGTTTCGCTGATCGGTCCGTAGAGTGTGTCGAGCACGTGGCGTTCCTCGCGCTCGCTTAATCCACGCACCTCGTGGAAAAGAAAGAGGCTAAGCGTTTCCGCACTGATCCATGCACCGGCTGGGCCGACTCGAGAAGGTACGTTCGCACCACTGGAAGTACCCACACTTTGAGCCGGTTCGGCTAGTGCGATGATGCGGAAGCCTGGATGGATGCGCAGCATTCCCTTCGTGCCTAGGTCAAGGTCGGGTTGGGCTGCCTGTAGCCGATCGTACCGTTCGTGCGACAGCAGCCGTCGTCCATCGTACAGCTGCAGTTCGCGATCGTGCACCAGCCGATGCAGTATCCCAAGCGTACTGTGATGCAGCCGATGAATTCCATCGAGTACGATTGCATGGCCGGCAAGCGCAGCTAGCAGCAGTGGCGAATCCTGCCACACCGTGTCCCCGTTCAGCCGAGTTGTACGTTTCTGCAGCAAATCGCGCGCCGTCATGTCCTGGTACAGTACCATCGCTTCCATGTGCTGATCGTTCAGCAGCCGACACAGCTGCTCGGCTAGTATCGATTTGCCACAGCCTTTCGGGCCGACAAGACACACATCCACCACGGCCACCGTTTGCACCAGCTCAGTCAACAACCCTGTCTGGTAGGGCGTTGGTATGAACGGCTGACGCTTATCGTCCAGCGGGCTCACTGTTCCATCGGGCAGCTGAAACTCAACCATCCCCTTGGCCGATCGTAAACGCACACTCAGCTGCCCATCGTCTCGTTTAGTGACGCTCTCTATTTCCGCATGATTGCTCGTGCTCTCGGCTGCGGCAAACTTGAGCGATTCCATCAGCCCCGTCACGTACGAGCTGCCCTCCTTCTCCAGGAACACCGGGTAGGGGTAGAAGCGTCGCAGCAACTCCTGCTCGGTTAGTGTGCCGTTATTACGAAGGAGCAGTCCGGCGTACCGGAGATTGTCGATTGGGAAGTCGGGCAGCAGGGCGGAAGCGGACTGGATGCCGAATGCGAACGAGACGAGCTTGGTTAGCACATCCGGTTGGTCCAGCGGGCCGGCGAGGGCTTTCGCCTCCGTCAGCACCTCGATGTACGGTAGTTCTGCGATATCGCGTGCTTGAAAGCGGGACCGTAGCGGCGGATCCAGGGGAGAACCGCGATACCGGGGCACGGGGAGGCCGAGTGCTATGACGCGAAATTTCTCCGATACCCGTACCAGACCCCATTTGTCCAGCTGATCGCGACTGAAGCGCTGAGAGAAAAATAAATAAATTGGTAAATAATTAACCTATTTAATGGGATGTAAGATGAGATATTGTGGTTCTTTGGAATAACCTTAGGTTATGGTTTTTCCTAAACTCATTATTTTTTCTTATCTACTACCACGTGCTGGTTGTTACTTTTATCTTAATTTCAATTTGAACTCTTTGCTTATCATCCTTACTGCTCTCAGTATTTTAAAAGTTAAATTCACTTATGATAGACTTTTTCTGCTGTATCATCAATCATGATTATGTACGCATGTATTTCTCACACTCACCTCCAGCAGTCCGTCGTAATTTTTAGCCGCTATTAGAAACCGTCCATCCTCCAGGTGCATCTCCCGATTCTCAAGCAGATTGTTCAGTATCGGCAGTACGTTTCGTTCGGTCTTTTCCACTCCCTCGATCAGCAGTATCCGGCCCTCGACGGCGGCCCGCACCGCACTCTGGTTGTGGTACGAAGCGGTGCCATCCAGTATTTCTCTCCGCTGCTTCAGATCACTCTCAGTCGTGTCCCGGTTCAGCAGTATGTACTCCACTTCGCGCCGGGTCAGCTCCGAGTACTGCATGACGATACGGCGCCGCAAGCCTCCCGGCCGACCGAGCAGCAATATATCCTGCCCAAGCTTATCCTTCTGTAGCATCCACCGCAAATGGTGAAGCCGGGTCTGCGACAGTGCAGCCTCACCGCTCTCACTGATACTCACTACACACGAAAAAACACAATCATTGTATACACAACAGCAATTTCTCGATAATGAATTAAAAAAATCCCATACCGTAACCATTTGGGACCAGTTCCGGCCGGAGTGGTACATCGATTTCCTTCTCCACGTCGTCGATCTGGATGGTGCCACCGGTTGCGGAGGTTGTGTAGTTGCGACTCCACGACACACCGGCTACTTCGGCCACGGTCGGCTGCTGGTGGGCGAGGATTCGCCTGAGCACATTGATGCGCCGGATTGTTTGCACGTTGCGTTGCATGATGCTCCTGGCGGTTCTGATGCGGGTGGTGCTTGCCCGCGCGATTAGTTAAATTCAATTACGGCTGATCCGTTGGTTCGCAGGGGTCAAAGTCTCCAGTCGCAACAGTATGTTGCGTGTTTCATCTCCTCGGGGTTCGTCGTCCACGGCACACAAACACAAAGTTTTTTGGCAGCTGATTTTGACAGTTCGCGTGAAACCGTACTGCCATCCTTTTCTCCCTGCGCCGGTGGTTAGTGTTTTTTTTTTGTTATTTTAAAAAGCGTATACAAAGCCTTAAATTAACATCCGTTTTCATAAAAAAGTAGGAGTGTTTTTTTTCTTTGCTGATTCATTTTATAAAACAAAGAGAAAGGAGGAACTTCTGTCTTTGACAGTTGCTTTCCGGTATGTTTAAACAATATCGGATTATTTATCTTTGCAATTTTGTATTTCATTTGGCCCACGATTCACGACGGTGTTTTGCATCACAGAAAGAAGTACATCACAGAAAGAAACAAAAAGGAAAAATATCATTTATAAAGTCGAACCGTTTTTGTTTGTTGTTGTTTAGCTTTGTTCACATTTCGATTTGACAACTGATGCTTCGGTCACATGAGCGCTTGATTTGCATTTAAAATAAATAGCAAATTTTACAGGAGTCCAAAATCAAACAACATTCTCTTAGTTTTTTTTTCTGTATTTATAAAGTTGTGTTTAGGAAAGCAAAAAAAAATTTTGCTGTAAATTAATAAGCGTTTGGAGCCCTTCGAACCGGTTATTCATGTGGCTGCAGCTTTAGGTGCGCCCGGTGGATGCGCCATTTTCGCACATCGTTCGCACCTGCCCGTCTGTGTATATCCAGTTATATCTCGTTGATCTCCACGATAACCCCTTTTTTCCAAAACGTGTCTGCTCCTTCAAGTGCGTGTCGTCACACAATCATCAGTGAAGCAAATAAGGAATTGCAACAAAATGTCTTTACAAGAGGTGAGTGTTGTATTTAGTCGATGAATAATATATTTGCCGGTTCTTGGCGCTCCCACTGTATGTGAGGTTATTAAACTCATACGGATTGCAAGGATGCCCCGTTTTGTAGGGTTGGGATAAATTGCACCCACCAGCTAACTAGTTGCTAACCGGATTTCGCGTTATTTTTTTTCTATCCTGCTTTTTCTCCTCGCACCATTGCAGAACTTTGACAAGGCGGTGGAGAACGTGAAAAACCTGAATACCACGCCCGCCGATGCTGATCTGCTGGAAATCTACGGTCTGTTCAAACAGTCGACGGTCGGCGACTGTAACACGGAGAAGCCAGGCTTCCTTGACTTTAAGGGCAAATCGAAGTGGGAAGCATGGAACGGGCGGAAGGGCATGTCGCAGGACGACGCCAAGCAAGCGTACGTCGATAAGGTGCAGAAGTTGATCGAACAGCATGGTTTGAAGTAGATGCCGATGCAAACATCATAATGCAAATGAGAGACGATCATTAGAAACGAGTAGAGCGCTGCAAGGACACACACATTAAAATTAAGGATTGATTTCAGGCACATTGTAATAATGGTACAAAAAAATTTGACTAACTGCATGGAAAGGCCATTAGGGTGTAAGGCAATCATGCTCTCAGTTTTTATGCTAGGTTTCCTGCCACCCACACACCTTTTCCGGCTCAAAGAGCTATGAAGGGTGCCCGTGGTGGAATAGCAGCACAAAAAGCCAGGATAAACATTGAAAATTCGATTTCATTAGTCAAGCGGCGTGTGCAACTCTAAGGTAATGGCGGAACTCTCAAATTGTGCAATTTTGTTAGTACGTACACAGGAAAATGGTGGCGGGAAAGGGAGGTCACGATGAGTTCTTTCTTACTTTAATTAGTTTGTTAAATCGTTGTTGCAAGCTACCTGTATTGTGTAGGTACAGCCTTAAATTTTTTTTTGAGACTAAACAAAAAAACTTCCAAATACTCTAACGAGAATCTCTTCTTGTTGCTACAAGCGAACTGGGATTACAAGAAAAAAAGCGCACATCTGGACGGTGAATATTGAACTCTTCGAGAAATAAAACTGATGAATTAATACTATGGAGCAGATGTGTTCATGAAATGGGCCTTTCTATTGTAAAGCATGTTTGGGATGGTCTTTGAAGATAATATGCTCTCTGTAACTTAAAAACCCGCACATTGTGTCGGTGAGCTTCTTAAAAGGAAAAACATCTTTTCCAGGCCATTCAGTTTTTCAGACGATTTGGATCGTGTGTTAATCACTTTATGTCAATTGTTCTTTGCGTTTACTCTAGCGCCTAAATGAATGTGATGAGATATCAATATCTTTCTATTTTAACCGATGCATCTGCTCATCGCCCTTATGAAAGAATAGATAATCTTCAAAAATATCGGAATTGCTTTTTTTAAGCTAAGTTAAAGCTTACAACGGCCAAGTGTAAGATTTTTAAATTCAAATATTTATATTCATTTTATTAATGGAATAAATAAACAGCGCTCGAGTGCCGTTTTCAAACACTCGTATTTCCTACCAGCCCTCCCCCCCCCCCTTTTTTGACTATCCTTAAAGCACCTGACTACTTCGGCGTTCCTTTCTCCTTACGGGGCTTCCGATTGTTTGGTGTCAGTGTCCAGCCGCTGACGGTAGTAAAACTCCTGCGTCAGCTCGCCTAAATTGCGCTCGAGTGTGGCCACTTCCTCGAAGCGGAGCGCTGCCCGTGCCTGCCGAATGTAGCCCTTCACGATATTAATCTGATCGATCAGGGGATCGGAGGTGGTGCCAGCGGCCGGACCGTGCGTTTGCGTTCCGCTCCAGTTGTCCATCGTCGAAACGGCCGCACCGTACCGCCCGTTCGTCATTTCGGCCGTCGAGGCAGTGCTCGAGCTGGAGGAACTACCATTCTGACGGTCGGCACCGGTCTCACCACTGCTGCCGCCACCTCCGGACTGCAGCTCCAGTCGCTCGAACGCTTCCAGCGCGAGTTGCCGCTCTCGTTCGAGCCGTCGTTCCGTTTCCGCCCGCTTGCGTGCCTGTATTCGCTTAATCTCCTCCTCGACCGGCAGCGGTGGGATGGACAACATCCGCTCCTTGATGTATGAAATGCACCCGAGCCTGATCGCTTTTTTCAGTGCTTCCTCGCGACTGCCAGGCGCGGTCCGGAGCGTTTGCAGGCTCTTGCTTACGTTGTCCAACTTTTCCGCCGACCGGCCAATCTTTTCCCGCAGTGTCGAAGCATCGGACAGCCGGTAGATAACGTCACCCTCGTACAGACTGTCCAGGATGCGCCGGTACATCCCGATGTGGGGCTCGATGTCCGTCCGCTCTCTGCCCAGCGCTTCGTAGTACTGTCGAAGTAGCGGACGCTCACGCTTCCAGTCCTGCATCTCCATCCGCACCAGCAACAAGCGCATGCAGTGTTCACACACCCGAAAGTGGCTCGACTCGTTCGGTGGTCCAGGTGGTTGGATTTCCGTTGCGCTACCATCCGCCGCCGGACTGATAACCGTCGGGTTGACGAGCCGGCCCGCCTCCTCGAGGGTAAGAAAGCGCGAGCATCCGTCGCACATGACCGAACCACACACGCGACAGTGGTGCTGGCGGCGCGTTATCCCAAAGCTCTTCGCACATGTCGGACACAGCTTCACCAACTTGCCGTCGATCCACGGCACCTTGCTTTGCTCATGCCGCTTTTTCTGGTCCGGTTCGACGGGTAGCCCGTCCAGCAGCTTGTCCAACCGGATGATCAGTTTGTTCGTTTCGGCCGCGTACCGTTCAAGACGAGGACCGCGCACAGCCCTAAAGTACGCCATGTGCTCGCACGTGCAGCCGACCGGTTGATTGTAGCCCGGCTGAAGCAGTGGATTGTTGGCCGTGCCGGCGCTTCCCACCACCACACCAGACTCAGTCCCATACCGTGGGGGTGAGGGTTCACTTCCCTCGCCGCCGCCGCTTCCGCCCTGTTGCGTCGGTTTCCTCTTCCCTTTCAGGATGCCCTGTCGGGCGATACTAAATATTTCTTTCAGCGACTTAAGCAGATCCTGCTCCTCGGAATGTTCGTGCTCCACGTGCACGGTCAGTCGTTCCGGCGTGCGGAGATCGCGCTTACAGACCGGACAGAGGAACCCCTCTAGGATTTCGCTATCCGTTGGCAGCAGGAAGGCACCAGACGAGGCGGAATCTTTATCATGTATATCGAACGGGTTGTCCATGTTGTGGAGGGTGTTTTGGAGTTGGGAAATTGCTTCTAATTACAGCATACGAATACACACATAAGCATATTACTTGCTGTGTAGTATGGGAAGAAAGAAGTTTTTTTTTTATCAACAGTGTGTCTCTTGAGAAGATTAATAGCATATTTTGCAAACTTACCTCATTGCTTGCTTAGTAGGCGCTTATTGCTTCCGAAAAGTGCTTCCGTGTTTCGAAAGTGAAATTTGTCTCGATTAAAGTTGCTAGTGATAAGTGATAACAATGTGTTCCTTCCCACTTCGCTGCGGATTCCGCAACGTCTGCAAAAACAGTATTCAATAAAATCAATTTACTAACCCAAACTAAACGGGGGCAGCACTGAAAATTTAACACGCAACCAAATGCACATAATCGACCATCCCGCACCCTGCACTCTTTAAGTGTCTTCAATTACTCACCGCAACAGTGGACAGGAACAGGAAACTTGTAGCAGAAGAAATTGGCTGATTGTAGTGCGGGTTTGCCCCGAAAAATCTTTCTCGTACTCTCGAGCGCTTTGCTTGAAGGGAAGGCTGGAGATAAACCTGCACTATCTTTCCGGTACAAGGGTTGTGGGGGCGTTAATCAGCAATTGCAGCAGGAATGGCATAGAATAAAATCCCACTGGAAGGGAGATGCAACAACAAAAACACTACTTCACGGTAAGACTCCCCTCTCCGTGCTGGAACAGGACTGAGCAAACACAAGAAACACGGATAAATCCGGATAGACAACACAACAGGGGAAGGCACAGGAGGTTTGACAGATTGGTTGCACGGGGAGGATGAGGCTGCGGTCCCAATTGCATGACGTTCGCAATTTCTTTTTGCCAGCTGCTCGTAAGATCCAATAGATGACGCTACTAACTGATTACAATTTGAAATAATGTTAACGGCCAACGTGGCAACCGATACTCTAGAGAGAAAATAAAGAATTTGGAAATATTTAAAAACGAGGTGTTGGCTAGTTTGCAGATGTTGGGATATGTGCCAACTATAAATTGATATTATAGATTTGGCATCTTTCTGGCCACTTTCTGTTCCCAAGTATTTCCAGTGCGAGAAATTCAGCTTCAACGTTAATAAAATACTCCAATGATGAACTATTCTCGAAAACATCCTTGAGTAATGTGATATGAGAAGTGTTTTTCTACCAGCAATTGGTGCAAACTGTAACTGAGCTACATCTGCTCCATTTATCCAGCTGAGCGTTTGATCAAACAACACACAAGCTATTAATTAATTGGTTTGTTTGCTCTTCTGTCGTTACCACTAAAGAAAGGCTCACACAACTGCTTACAGCCTCGAAAGCGTGTATAAAAAGAAAGAAACAAAGTTTCCATCTCGCAACGATTGCATCCGAAGTCACGATGCTTTACCGACTGGTGTTGGTGAGTAGTCTACTACTGGTACTGCACGTACTTACTGAAACAGAAGCCGATGAGGGTAGCTTTCTAGAACCAACAGGAGCTACTTACTGTCCCATACCACTTGAGTTGCTCGAGAGGGATAATGGAACTGCGCCGGCCACTGACCTGAGTGCCACCTGTAACCAACGCCGGCAGGAGGATGACGATAAGATCAAGCAAGCGATTGCTGTGATCAAGGGCCACCTGACAAAGCAAGCGGCCGCAACCGATCCGATACGTGATGCGATGAACAAATTTACATCCGGTCTGACGCAGATGCTAAACTCGACAAAGCTGCGGAACAGTAACAACGAGCTGGAGGAGCTACGCACGAATGTGCTGGTGGCGGGGATTGAGGCGGGTCGTATACCGGACGCCATGACACAGTATCTCATACTGGGCGCGTGGAACCGGTGGCCAGAAATTGTGGCGCGGATCTATCAAAACACCAGACGCCATCGTAAGCACATCGAGAATTTGCTGGAGTTTATCCGTACCGTGCCGTCGAGAGAGGATCGATTGGCATTCTACCACGAGCTGAAGAAGCATATGGTCGAGAAGAAGGACTATGAATCGTATCTGGGCGCTATGTTTGCTAGAGATGCTCGGCACGTGGTGTTTGCGGAGGACGGAAAGACACCGTTGAACGAGAGCGACGTGAAGGCACTGTACACCACAATGAAGGACGGAGCGGTGGCGTACTTCAGACGTGCACTTCTGACTGGGGCCGAACGGTACGATCTGATCCTGCTCGATCGTGATCATCCGCAGCTGTTCGATCTACTGTTCGATGGGATTGTGGATGTGCCCCAGCAGGAAATGAGCAAGTTTAACTCGTGGAAAATGATGGAAGCCCTCTGCCGGATGGAACGGCCAATGTCGAAGGTGGAGATGTTCCGCAAGACCGCCTACCTGCTGCTAAAGCACTTCAAGTGGGAGAAGGAGAACGAGTTCTATGCACCAATGTTGGCCGGTTACTTTGAGGTGTGCCTGCCGGAAATCAAACAAGATCCGGCCACCGCCATCCGGGTCACGGAGGTGCAAAACATTTTCACCCAATACAAGCCGAAAATGAACTATCAGAGCATCGTGAAGATTATCGGCAAGGATATTCATGCGTACGCTGGATAGGAGGGCGGTGTTTTTGTTGTGTTTGTAGTTGTTGGAGAAAGTAGACAACTAATAAAACAGTGGAAGTCCATGCACAGTGAAATGCATCCTGCGTGACAGTTGTAAGATTTGAAGGCGTTTGACGTACTTTATTGACTTGGTCGAGGAAGCGCTAGAGTCGTCGCAGCGACGTATTCCACAAACAAAAAAAACAAAAAAAAAAAAAAGATACAATTCTAGCAGATTACGATAAACTGCAACCACATACGCCTCACTAACCAAACTGCGCTTTTGGAGGGCTTTCGAGCTCTGCTCCGGTACACCATTCGATGGCGTACACAACACTTTCACCCTCGCTGGCGCATTGGAAGTTGCGCTGGGTAGTGGGGGAGCTAATATAAAGTGGGCCTTAAACAACTAGTAAATGCAATATCGGCACATTGGGGTGTTTTCGGGGGCTAGATGGCGTACGGAATCACCCGCACTATCACCGCCTACTTAGCACCCAGCATGAGCAGGTTCGGGTTCTCCAGGTACTGCTTCCACAGGTTGGAGAAGCTTGCCATAGTAACACCATCGATCACGCGATGATCCGCCGTCCAGCTGACCACCATTATGTGGGCCGGTACCACCTGTCCGGCATCATCGAACCGTGGCAATACCCGGGTCTTGCCGAGTCCACCAATAGCGACCTGGGGCGTCATGACGACCGGGTGCGTGTACGTACCGCCAATCTGTAAATGGAACAGAGAAGAAACGCCATTAAACACCCCGGGCGAGTGACATTCTCTCCAAGTTTGTACATACAATTCCAATGTTGGACAGAGCGAACGTCCCATTCGCAAAATCGTTCGGCGTAAGGGCACCCTTCGCACCGCGCTCCTGCAGCGCGTTCAGATCTTGAGCTATCTGCAGGATCGACTTCTGCTCAACGTTCTTCACGTTCGGCACCACCAAACCTTGGGGCGTCTGCATGGCGACGCTTATGTTGTGATAGTGCTTGTAGATGACAGTCTCGGCCGGCTCGTCGAAGGTGCTGTTCAGTATCGGGTGCTGGAGCAGTGCGTTCGAGGCAGCCTTCAGGAAGAACGGCATGTAGGTGAGTTTCACCCCCTGCCGAGCCGCTTCCTCTTTGAGCTGGGAGCGTACCTCAACCAGCCTGGTAACGTCCACCTCATCGCAGTACGCAAAGTGGGGTATTTTCTGTACGGGGCAAGAGAGAGAAAGCGAGAGAGAGAGAGAGAGTACGCTTGAATAAGGTGACAGTGTTTTTTGAAGTAGTTGCTTCCTACCAGTGCTTCCGTCATCGAGCGAATCATCGCCTTGGCGACTCCCTTCAATGGTACGACCGTTTCTGATTGCTTCGGATCGCCCGGGGAAGACGTTTCCGGTTTCCGCTGTTCCTTGGCGACTAGCGATGGGTGTGGCTTAACCGTGCCCTTCGGTATTACCTCAAGAAACTCGAGCACATCGCCCTTGAGCACGCGTCCATTCCGCCCAGTAGCCGGTACCTTCGAAAGGTCCACCTTGTTCTCCATCGCTATCCGTCGAACGGCGGGTGTTGCAAGCACCTTACCGGCTGGCATCTGACCACCAGCTGCTTCCACCTGCGGCATGGGAGCTTTTTTCGTTTCCTCTTCATCTGAGCTGCTGTCGCTGCTGCTGCTGCTGCTACTGCCACTGTCATCGCCTTCCTCGTCCACGTCGAAATCGAGTAGCGGCTTGCCGACGAGCGCTATCCCGTCGACATCGTGGTACAGCTTGATAATTTTACCATCGTACCGGCTGGTGATCGTTACCGACGCCTTGTCACTCTGCACCTCGCATAGATTGTCGAACTGTTCTACCACATCGCCCACCTTCACGTACCACTCCTTCACGGTAACCTCCCGGATTCCTTCCCCGATGTCGGACAGGTGAAAGGAAACGACACGGTCCAGCACGGAGGTGGTGTGTAGCGCACGCCCAAACACATTCGCGTGCGGGGGCTGTAATGAAAGAAAGAATTATGTATTAGAGGAATATAATTTTAAAACTTCTGCAAGGCTGGCACGCAATTGAAAACGATGGCGTGCGCACAAATCGCAAGAACATAGCATCAGCAATCACTCGAGCGTATGATCGGATGCTGGAATATTTTGATTGCTGATCAGTTGTTATGATTTGGCCCTAGCGTGCCTAGAAACTGGTGATTGCGATCGCACAGGCGCGGCCGTGTTGAATATCGGTCCGGTGATTGCTTTCCATTGGCATAAAAGCTCACTGAAGCATTAAGCACGGCATAACATTGTTTCGTATTCCACTCAACCCTTGTTTTTTATACATTTAAAACAAAGATAAAAATGTATCGCTTACTTTCAAGAATAATTAGCCATTAGAAAGTCAGCAAAACGGAGTTTTTCGTAGTAAAAAACGGCAAAGCAATTTATGTGCCCTGTTTTAAATCCACTTAAACTTGTTTTTGTCTTACCGAGCGCATTTTCGATTTTAATTCCTTTAGGAGACTAACGATGAATGACTAAAACCTGGTCTTATTTAAAATTTAATTAGGAGTTCGAGCTTTCACAAGACGTCTAACGTTACATTAAATATACTTCATTTTTTGATAGATAAATCTTACTCATTGTACAAGAGGTCATTTCCCTTAAACAGACTGAGTGCCAATTGGAATTAAAAGTAATAATATCTTCTAGCTGACATTCGATTATATTCTACTGTGCGATAATCTGTTAGATACATAGGAAAACATTCGCTCCCTTGTGCTCCTCCTAACAGCCATTTAGAGCATCTCTGTGCCAATAGTGTTTAGCATTCCAATTAGCAAATCCTCGTACAAATCCACTCTCCCCAATTGCTACACGCTGTCTTGGGGGTTTGTCTGCCTGGTAACTGGGCCTCTGCCACCCTACCACGGGTTCAGAAGTATCCGTTTCATCCGTTAAAGGTCGACTGTGACAGCTTTGACGTCAGGCGCCAACGCAACGACCCCTCGCGTTTCTGGTCCTGCTAGTGAGTTGAAAGTGAAATGAGCTTCTCGGTGAGGTTTGATCGTGCGGTTGACGCGGTTCGCACAATCAGAGCAGAACAGCGAGAAGAGATAGGGCAAGCGAAAACGTGCCTGTGTGTAGGGCTTCTTCGTGAGAACGAGGTTGTTGTTGTCGTATATTAGTGGACACTGGTTGAACACGTAAACACGCTACCATTCACACATACACGCGCGCACTGGTCTATTGGAGGCTTATCGTACTGCGCATACAGCGGTGCGGCAGCGAGTGTTGATCGTGGGTTTTGGACGGTCGACCCTGCTGGACATTACGTAATGGGGAAGAGGGCAATATTTTTGATGTCGCCCGGATAGTCCGTCACTGACGATTTGGCTACTTACAGGTCGGCGACGGGTTGGACCACCGGTTAGCAGATGGTGCCGGGCGATGGATGCACCGTAGCGCCGCAGGTTAAACAGGCCGGACATTGTGTGTGAGATGTTTTTGCCAATACCAACTGTTCTAGCGGCACCACCAACGAACTGACAGAGCTGGAGCAACTGCAACCGTGACCGTTGCGGACTGACTTCCGTGTGTGTTGGCGCGTCCGCTGTGCCCTAGCCGCCGTCTCGAGAAGTGTCGACTACCCTTTGCGCGTATGTACACACCTTCGAGCCGATGGAGCCGATAGAGGTAACCGAACACGCTCAACCACTTGACGAGTCCGAAATGCTTGCTAATGTGTGTTGGTGTATTTGGTGTATTTGGTGGCCCGGTTCTGGAATCGGTAACGGTTGCATGTATGTGTGTGATCATGCCTCATTGAGAATGGATGTGGGTTTGCAGGGGGTTCAGGAGGGTAGGGTGTAGGGTCGGTGAATGGGAATTAAATGACTCGTTACCATGTGAAGATTGCTACGTGTTATCTTGATCAGTTGAGAGTTTTGCTCTCGTGTGCGTACGTGACGAGGGACGTCAACTACCACGTGTTTCGCAAATACTTGCGTACGATGGCCTTGAAGAGTATGGGGAGATGAACCGGCAATTCCTATGGCAATTTATGTTAGACGATTTTTTTTTCAATAAAATAAAGAGAGTATCGAGAGTTTAGATAAATTAATATTAGTTGTAGAGCATTTGTTGAACAAAAATAAAAAAAGGAACAGTAAAACAACCAACGAACAAAACTAACAAATAAAATGCGTGCCGTAAAAGGTTACGCCCTCTGAAGTGTTTTATCCGAAACTTTATCCAGCTGAGCTTTAAGCGAATCGAAAGCTATGTTATCAAGCTTTTGACAAGGTGTTTAAAAAATCCGTTTGTTTCGTTTTTTCTCACGCATCTAAATATTAGGCATTTTATATCAAAACGATCATAATAACCACGAGCCCTTTATGAGTTTTCTATGGAGTCCAAACCCCTTTAACGACTTGTCATGTGCAGGGGTCTAGTGCAGGGGTCGCCAAACTGTTCATTAAAAAGGGCTGCAAATAATGATATAATATAGGCTTCTCGCAAAAACGAATTCTGTCACTAACAACACACAATGTTGGGTAGAGAATTCGTTTTTGCAAGAAACCTTTATTTTTGTACAGATTAATATCTATTGAATTCAATACGGTCTGGCCCTCTATGGACTGAAACAAATAATAGTATTGGTATAGCAAATTACTTAATGCCTTTGTTTGACGATTAATTTGCTTCTATATCAAGTAAGTAAGGTTGAATAATAAAAAAAATTATGTTTTTTTAATGTTCGTGTTTTTGACATAACAACGACAATCATTTCTTTTAAGAAATCCCAAATTATGTTTGTATTTCTGACATGTTTTTCAGGTTCTAAATGGAAAGTTTTGTCTTGCGCTAAATGATTTTGAAATTATATGTTATCTGTTGTAAGGACATTCCGGAGCATGGAGGACTTGATTGTTACAACGTAGAACAGACACTGTTATAAAGCGCAATTCCACGGGACGCATTTAATACAGGTCAAGTAAGATGCTCTGAAATTATGTAGCACATAAAACATTAAAAAAAAAAAACAAAACAACCATCTTCGACGTATAGTTGACTCCACGCACAGGTGTGGGCATTTATGTTTGTTCTCTTGCGTTATCGGGCCGATCGAGCTGAAATAGGTCACAACCGACAGCCCTACGATCGTTTCCATTGCCCAAACACGACGCGGGCTAACTAGCGCTACTAGCACAAACACACACATACTACTAGAAACGTACCGGAAATTGCCCGAGTGGAATCTTATCGTCGTCATATTTTCCCTCTCGCGTATCGTTTAGCGAAGTACGAACGGTAGGATAGGGGATAACTCAGAATGAATCATCCATGAATAGCCAAGCATTCTTTCCAACAAATCGCCAAACAATAAACAGTGCCTCTTTCTGGCGATATTATGGGATATTATGGCACATTAGGGTTTGAGGATTAATGCATCAAGATAGAATTTCCCAAATTTCATATCTCTGTAAAAAGTCTCTTCAAAGTCAATAACACATCGAAAAACTGACTTCAAATACGAAATAGGGAATGCGTTTATCTTCAAATCATGGTGATATAAAAACAGATATTTGAGCTCCAACATTAGAAGCCCGATGTCGTATGTTTTGGAATTCAAAGTCGCAAAAGCCTAAAATTGCAATTTTCTAGAGTTTACTGATTGGAATATTAAAACACTAAACCAAACACACACAATCCCTTCAGCATAACTTTGGTATGCCTCAGTTTGCATTCCAAGAACCGGCCAAACCGCGTGAATCATGGCACCCATTTTTCATACCACAGCTATTTCCAGCATTGCTGCCTTATCTTTATCTTTTGCCGATAAGGGACACGCACACTGTTGACACTAGCTTACTCAACAAGTTAGTTTGATCGACAAAACACAAACCCCCGGGAGGAAATAAGGGCTTCTGTCGGCCGGATCTGCAAAGTGGTACCTTTTTTTTGTTCGAGTTTGTAATCGCAATAACCCTTTACCCGGTGTTGGAGGTTTCATATTTCGGGAGAGGAAGCGGGAAGCGTTGGAGCATCAGCAAAATTTGTATGTTACGCATTCTAGGAACGGTTACTCTTACCGTTATAGGTTGGCACCTTATCTTATCTGCCCTTTTTTTATAGTAAATGCGAGTTTATCTTGCTTTTGCTCACCACCAGACCTGAAGAGTTTATGATAAGGAGGGGTACAAGGTGATTGTATTGGAGACCCTGTTGCGTTCCATCAGAAACCGTGTAGATACCTGCCGAGCTATCCCAGTTATCGACAAGACAACGCCCAAAGCGGTTGGGCCTCCTGGAACGGTGTGATCCCAAGGTGACAAAGTGAAGCAAGTGTTCTACTGCCAAGTTTTTACCCAAAAGAGTGAACCAAGTGAGCCCGTATCAAGAAAAGTGTAGAGTGAATTCAGACACGTGCTGCAGTGAGGTGCAGTTTGTTTTTTACGAACAGTGTAAGGAGCGTCCGTAAGCTCTAGCAAATTGATTCCTGGAATATCGTCTTCAACAAGCAAATAGTACGCGAACGCGTACCGCAGCACAGCCATGCGGTGGAAGCTACTTCTGCTGCTTTTCTGTGCGGTATCGCTGATCTCCCTATCAACCAGTGCCACCGCAGAGGACTACGAGCAAGACCAAGATGACGCAACAGACAATGACTACGATGGTGTAGCAGCGGAGGGCGAGGATCAAACGGAGCCGGAACATGCTGACGATCCAAGCGAACAGGACGACACCGATCAAAAAGCGAACGAGGACCTTATCGACGTCGATACGGCTGCGGTCGACGAGGGAAAGGAGAAGAAGGGAAAATACTACAACTACGATGACTTTATGTCGGGTCTTGATCTGTCCGATTCCAACTACAACTGGGAAGGTAAGCATTATTTCCTTTATTTTGTGGTGTTTTACAACACGAAAACGAGTCCTTGGATAGTTTTTCGTGTCACCTCTGTAGACCAAAAACCAACTCGGTCGTTTATCTTATCGCACCTGTCCTGCTCGCCGTAGACTCGGCAAGTTGATGACACATTCATTTGCGCAAACCGCTTGTTATTGATTAGATTATGGGCGGTGTGTGAAGCCCAAGACACACACACACACACGCTCTGGATATTACAGTACTACCCATTTCTGGGTTGTACAGCGGAAGAGCTATGAAGTGCCTGCACAGGCACCTGTGTATGTTGCAATTTTCATGCTGGAATGCTACACGTCCCAGCTCGAGTTCCATTCCACCCGGGAAGCATCGTGTACCCCGTTATCTTGATAAGGGGTGCGTTGAAAACGATAACAACTTTCAATAACGACTCCATTGGCGTGAGGGCTACATCATGGAGGACGCAAACCTTTGATTGAAGTTGATCGATTCAAGTTTGCTAATAACCCGTTTTGGATAACAGACGGTTTCATTGCGTTAGATTTGGAGCTGCCTGAGACTGTTGTTCAAGCTCAGGCCCAAGCCAACGTGTGTTAACCCAACACCGAAAGGCAGAGACTCTTTATCTGATAACCAGTATCTTCTAGCAGCTAGATAAACTGTGCAGCGTCGATTGCGAAATCCCCTTTTTAGGTGTGCATTGATTCATGGTCACCTTCTCATCGCTCCCTCCTTGACTCCCCCTCGCATTTCCAATAGATCCAATGAATCGCGTCCAGCCCAAAGAACCACCGAATCACAGCCTCGACGGTGGCTATACGATCAACCCGACCCGCCTGGCACAGATCCGGCGCAACTTCCTGTACCCATTCTACGATCGCGGCGGTCCGGAAGATACGGGCGATCTGCAGCGTGACATACACGCCTCAATGCCACAGGTCCACAAGAACTTTAACTTTCAGCTGCCGTTCTTTGGCTTCCGGTTTAACTATACGCGCGTGTCGATGAACGGGTTTCTGGAGTTTTCGGACCCCCCGGAACACTACACCTATCCGCTGTCGTTCCCAATCAAGGACTGGCCTCAGCGCAATGATCCCTCGTTCATTGGCATCTTCTTCTCCAAGTGCCGTATCGGGCGCATCTACCAGACGGACTTTGACCAGCGTGCGCCCGGTGTGTACTTCCGCATGGAGCGCGATCTGATGACGCGCACCGATCGAGCGGGCGTTGAAATGCGCGAGCGGGTCATGTGGGACATCCGGGAGGGTGTGGTCGGTTCGGATACGTTCGTGCCGAAGCACGTCATTATTACGACCTGGAAGAATATGAGCTTCGCCGGCGGTATTGATAATTCGCTTTACCGGGTAAGTGTGGTAGCGCTTGGGCGAGGTCACTACTTAGGGCGCGTCTTTTAATTGCCATTCTTCCGACAATCGCTTCCAGACCAACTCGTTCCAGATGGTACTGGCCACCGATGAGGTGTACACGTACGCCATCTTCAATTACGCAGAAATTAACTGGTCATCCCACACGGAAGCGGGTGGTGATACGACCGGTGGAGAGGGTGGCGTTCCAGCATATGTAAGTTTGCTACAGCGTTGTAGTTACCAGCACCACTGCTAATCCTCCACATATGTGTTGCTGTTTTCGTAGATCGGTTTTAACGCGGGCAATGGTACGCAGGCGTACGAGTACAAACCCTACAGTCAGGCTTCCGTGCTGCGCGATCTAACCGGGCGCGGATGGGCGAACGGTTTCCCTGGTCGGCACATTTTCCGCATCGACGAGCGCATTATGCTCGGCACGTGCAACAAGGACATTGACGCATCGCATCTGCCGCTCGTGTTTGCACCGGAGTCGGGCAACATGCTGGGCGGTACGGTGGTTAACATTACCGGGCCCTGCTTCACGCGAGAGGATCGGATTGCCTGCCGGTTCGATACGGAGGAGGTGGTTGGTACGGTCGTGGACACAAACCGTGCCATCTGCATCCAGCCGTTCCTGAAGGCGCAGGGCTACATTCGCTTCGAGATCTCGATCGGTACAGATCGGTTCAAGTGGCGTGGACGCTACTTTGTGGAAACGCCCGCCACTGCCACCGACCGGATCTTCTTCGAGACGGACGATGTCCATCGGCGTAACCCGAACGAGATCCGTATCACCTGGAATCGGTTCAATCTGACGACGAACCTGAACGCGAACGTGCAGATATCGTTGTGGGGGTACCGGGAAGCTACCATCCGGCCGGAACTGGAGTTTATCGACATGATCGAGACGCAGCTGACGAATACGGGGGCTTACACGATCATACCGGCCAACTATCGGATGCGTGACAATCCGCGCACGGTGGATATGCAGTTTGGATTTATTCAGATCAATCTTACCAATCCGGAGCAGTTCAACAATCTAAGAATTTCACCGTAAGTAGAATAGGCTCAAAGCAAAACGACGCTCTGTAGTATACGATTCTCACTTTCTCATCTCTGCCACTATCTAGTATCTTGTGGTCGAAGCCGATCCCTCTCGGCTGGTACTTTGGTCCACAGTGGGAGCGGATACACGGTCGCAACTGGCCCCGAGCACTGTGTGATAACTGGCTGCGGACGGATCGGTTCCTGCGCAACTTTGCCCACGAGCTACCGATCTGCCCGTGCACGCTGGAGCACGCCCTGCACGACAAGGGACGCTTCCTGCCCGATCCGGACTGCGATCGTGATTCGAACCCAACCTGCCTACAGCACCGCGGTGCTATCCACTGTGTGCGCTCCGGTCAGCCAACGGTTCAGGGTTCCGAGCAGCAGTGCTGCTACGATCGTAATAGCTATCTGATGCTTTCGTACGATCAGATGTGGGGTTCGAGACCTCGCCGCAACCACAACATCGGCCAGATACCGTGGAACGAAGCGAACAAGGTGCCGACCCTCTCCACCTGGTTCCACGATGTGCGTCCCTACTACTCCTGCTGCATGTGGCAAGACGAGCAGGCGGTGGGCTGCGAAACGTTCCGGTTTGAGCGGCGTCCGTCACAAGACTGCATTGCCTATCAGTCGCCGGGCGTTGCCGGTGTCTTCGGCGATCCGCACATCGTCACGTTCGATGGGCTGCAGTATACGTTCAACGGCATGGGCGAGTTTGTGCTGCTCCGTGGCAACAATGGCCGGGAGCGCATTGATTTACAGGGCCGGTTCGAGCAGCTGCCCCGCAACATCCACGGACCGGTGATGGCCACACAGCTGACCTCGATTGCCGCGCGTGGTAACACTTCCACTATTATAGAGGTGCGGTTACGGCCGCGCGAAGCCCAGTGGCGCTACCGGCTGGACGTATTTGCCGACCAGCGGCGTATCTACTTCGATCGACAGAGCTTAAAGTTTCAGCACTTTCACGGCGTTACCGTGTACACGCCGACCTACATCCTCAACCAGTCAGAGGTGGTGATCATGTTCTCGTCCGGTGTCGGTGTGGAGGTGGTAGAAAACAACGGTTTCATGACGGCCCGGGTTTATACACCCTGGAGCTTTATTGTAAGTGCTGGAAGATGAGAGCAAGGGAGCTCCAAAAAAACAAAAAAATCCAAAATATTCTGTTAACTTTTCTTTTCTTGTTTTTTATTGCAGAATAAAACGCGCGGTCTATTTGGCAACTGGAGTTGGGATATGCAGGATGACCTAGTCACACCGGGTGGAGCTATTATAACGCCCAATATTAACAACTTCCAGAATGTACACGAACAATTTGGGTTACAATGTAAGTTGAGGGTGCTTCCTGGGATGTGAAGGCGTCTTGCTAACCAAACGGCATTTTATGTACTTCCCAGGGATGTTATCGGATCGCGAGGTAGAGAACGTGGGGCAGGCGCTATTTACGCGCGAGTTTGGACGAACGTCTAGTTACTTTGCTAACGCTAGCTTTGTGCCCAACTTTGTACGGGAGCCGAGTAACTTCCTGCCACCGAACCGGTCCCAGGATGTGATGCGTGCGGAAGAACTGTGCGGCGAAAGTTACCAGTGTCGGTACGATTACGGCATGTCGCTGAGCCGAGAGATGGCCCACTTCACCAAGAACTATCACGCGAGTGTGATCAACATACAGACGGTAAACGAAAAGTAAGTAGGGTGGGGATATTCGGACGACAACTTCCACAGTCGATGACTCACTGTGCACAATGGACTAAATGGCTTTTGTTCGCCCTATTGGCTACCTTTACAGACGTGTTATATCGTGTGGTATTCTGGAGACGCCTCGGTTTGGTCGTAAGTCCAACTTCCTCTTCACGCCTGGTGCCCGCGTCTCGTTCGAGTGTAATGAGGGCTTTTTCCTGATCGGCGACTCGCGTCGCATCTGCATGGAGAATGGCGAGTGGGACGTACCTGAGCACGGCTATACGGAATGTTTGCGTAAGTATAGGGAGGCGCAGATGAGGCATTTAAGCCTGCATATGTGGTATACCTTGTCGCACTAAGCATTATATCTAACTTAATAAGATAATACTAACTCAAACGGCCCTACCGCACAACAACAAAACATCCTAAACACACCGCGTTCACCCCGACTTTTGCCCTTGTCCTGCAGGTGGTGTGTTCTATTCGCGCCGTACCGCTTGGATTGCGATTGGCATTGTCATTGCTGTGATCATACCGTTGCTGCTGTGTATCGTGTGCGGCGTGTACTGCTTGCGCAAGCGCAAGCGCAAGGAGGACCCGGACTGGCGGCTACCGTTGCCGTCCCGTTCCGGTTCGCGGGCAACACTGCGCAAGGGCGACGATAGCGAGTTCGACGACACGACGATCAAGAAGACGCTCCGGTACGATGCCACCTACCGGACGAACGAGCCGCTGGAGGGCAAACCCAACATACAGTTCGAGCCGAAAAAGATGGACCTGGACGAGGAAGATATCACGTCCTCGGAAGGAGGTGAATATAGCGCTAGGGTTGCACGTGATATCGAGTATAAAAACCTGGCTGATCAAAAACAACTAGGTCGGCGCAGTCAGCGCGGCGGGCTGCAGCAGGCAGGCATGTTCTCCGGCGAAGAGGAGGAGGAAGATGACGACCCGAAGGGATATCCACCGCCGCCGCCCCCGATGAGCCAGCAGCAGCAGCAGCAGCGTCAGCAACCAGAATCCCCCACCCAGACGTACGGTGCCTACAGTCCAACGTTCAGCGATATCGATCAGGTCAGCAGCTTCGCCACCGAGGACAACTCGCCGCTAAATCAGCGCCGGCCGCAGAACGGCAACCTGTCGCCGATGCCGAACACTAGCCGCAGTTACTACACCGGCGAACAGGGACAAACGCAACCGTTGGTGCAGAACGTGGGGCTGCCCAACCGCATGGACAGTCGGTCGACGGAGGTGTAAGAAAGGTGGTTTAGCCCTTTTACTATTAGGGACATCTTCCTTGTATCAGTATATTACAGCCGCATACACACACACATAGACACACATACACACACACACACATAGACACACGCACACGCCAAATGGGTATGTGTTTTTCCAATGTTTTTGCCCCCGTCTTCCACCCTCATCACCCTTACGGAACCATGGCAGTTAAATGGTAGCAGTTTAGTTTGACAGCAAACACTAAGCAAGTAGCGTAATTTAGATTGCATGACTGCAGAGTGCTCTGCTAGGAAGAACGTAACCCTTTTCCCCCAGGTTTTGAAGTTAATCTTATCTTAAGTAATGGCATGTAAGAAACGACGCACCTCAGACAGGTCCGAGCGAAGTTAGCGAACCAGGTTCATATAGTCTTGGAGGTCTACAAAGATAAGATAAGGCACAGCACTACACCACCTCGAAAGGTGTGCTTGGTTGTAGTTTGTTGGGTTTTTAACACTAAGCATTATTCCTTAGCATCCTCCATTTTGAAACTACTACAACAGCAATCTATCCAGTGTTGTAGTCGGTCCAGCGACAAAGGCACAGCAATGGCAATGCCCATAGCAATGACGATCAAGCGCGTACCAGTCCCCAAAAATAGTTGTTTTTAGTGCCACCGTTTCATCCCACCCCCACAAAACTTGTAATATTATGACCCTTGCCAGCCTTCTCTACGTTTCTCTTTTCTCCCTCCACCCTTACGGCATGTCATTGCAGGTGAGGAAGAGTACGTGGCACGAAACGCGAGTACCTCGTTCGGTATCGTGCTGGTCATAGTCATCCCGATACTGCTGATCGTCATACTGATCGTGCGCTACAAGATCAAAAGCTGGCAACGTAGGTCCGGCGAAAAGTCTGGCAACAGTTTCTAGCAATAGGGCAAACACATCAGATACCTCTCCCTCCCCCGACCCTTCCCTTAAGAATCGAACAAATAAGCTTAGCGTTAGACGCGTTTAGACAATTAAGGATCATCGTTTTCCCTCCTTCTTTCAATTAACTTCTTCTCTAGGTCTCTATATAATTTTCTGTGTTTATTTGTAAGAGGTTTTCGTTTGGCAAGAAGAGGATGGAAACAGTAAACAAAACACTACGCGTTGCATCTTGAAGTAACAGAGCTATCGTCAGGATGATTTTTCCCCTTTAATTTTGCTTTATTTGTTACATTTAAACAGTAGGGAAATGCAGAAAATGACAGGCGAGAGATAACAAGTGGTCGTTTTGCTGCTTCAGACCGGTTATGGGACACCGCTTTGCTCCAGCATGAGATATGAATTGATACGCAATGACAATACAGTGTTCCCTCCCAAACGGTCCAGTTAAGGAAAAGCGAATTCAAAGATAATACTTATGTTGGTTTGGAAATATCACACAAAAACAGGAAGAAATCATTAGATTTTCAAAGCACAACGGTACCGAGAGTGATTTAAATAAATGTTTTGATTTTTTTAATTAGTTTTAAATTAAAATGGTTTCAGTCTTCCGTTGTTTACATTGAATGGGTGAGTATCACCATTGTAAACTGTTTTTTGGATCTTTTCTGAACTAAATAGAACTATAATACAGTCGCGATATCACAAATAATTGGTCGTGTGCAATCTTCAAAGATAACCTCTTTTTTTATTCAGGAGGAACGGCCATGTTAGGCCGTATTGCTATAACCTCATTTAGTTAGAATAAATTTGCTAATTTAACCCAGTTCCAGGCTTGCTCCCGAACCTAACCTTCGGATAAACCTATTTCTGGGAAATCTTGCGACGGATCTCGAGCCTGTTGAAGTCCTCGACTGAAACCTGAAGAAGAAGCTCAATGTGTTAAAAAAGAAGAAGAAATTATCAACTATGTCCTCTATGCCACTTAGCAGCATTAGTTGGTAACGATGACGTCTCTCTTATTTACGAGAGACTATTGAATTGCCAATAAATTGTTTCTATGGGGTGGCGGGTTGAAGAGAGCAATTTCGCTTATCTGGAACGGACGGCGTCAGCACAGCTTGAAAATTCCATCGCTCCACAAACTATCAAATGTCATACAGTTTTGTGTAGCATAGAATTTGATTGGGTTTTTTTTTAATGTTTTATAATAAATAAATTATTCTCAACTAGCGGAGGCTCTGGATCATATATTTTTTGTCGGATTATAGTAATGGTACGTCGCTCGGCGTGAATGAAAGCACGGACCTCACACACCGCCCACCAACCACGCTTGTCGAGTGCGTATACAACCCGCGCAACAGGCCCACAACCCCTTGTTGCGTTCCGCTTATCGACGATCCTCTATGCCCTCACACAAATACACCCACAAACAGAGACATCCACTGGCCAATGCCGTCTAATGCTGCGAGCTGGGCGTAAACATGTTTACGCATACCGAAACGCAAAACCGACGAGAGAATGCCGGCTCGCGCGCTCACAGTGCCCCATGCGCACATATGTCACGGGCTGCGTATCAGCGCCTCAACTGATACAGAACACGCTCGGGGGGATCGAGCGCCGCCGTTGTCAGGCACGGGCAATCTTCAGAGCATTTCGTCGCCGGTTGCATCTTGGTGTGGAAGCGTATTGTGGCGAGCCCTTCTATTCTGCTACCACCGTGTCTCAGTGTGATTTCGTACGTTCGTGTGTGGTGATTGAGGCACTAAAGCCAGAGCAGAGTTTTAGTGTGTGTAGATATTTTACTTGTTTTTTTTTTTATTTATTTTGTGTGCGTAGTGTTTTTGTTTATGAGCTACGCAGGTATTACGAAGGAGCAGGATACACTACCACACGAAACAGCGAGAGAAGTGAGGAGATTCAAAAGCGAGTAGAGAAGTAAACGCATCCTAGCCGTCGCAGGTGCCGAACGATGCTGGGCCGGTTGTTATTGTCACGCGGATATCACAGCACAAAAGGAGTGTTTGGAAATCGTGCACGGTCAAGCACCCGTTATGAAGGTAAGGTTTCAGGCAACAGGTACATACATACAGCTTTACTACCACATGTACAACACATGCATACTGTACCGGTACCGACGATCAATACGTCTTCATCTATCAAATGGTGTGCCGGTTCAAAAGCCAGTTAACTACCTGGTGGTGCGGAGCTATTCGCTAGTGACTTACTCCTATCACTGAATACAGGCCAGACAGTGTGTGTGTATGCGGGTTTTTTTTTTAAACATTCTTAGCGAAGATCAGTTGCTGAGTGCTTTTGTTAAGCTCCTTATCATTTTGATACACTGATGTCCACACACAGGGAGGGCCATTCAAGTTGAAGTATGCGGATTCCTCTCGTTACCTGCGCATCCGCGTTGATAAGAGACCAGTCCTGTGCTTGACGATGGCCTTGCCACGGATGCATTGGGCACCAATGAAATCTATGGGACATTAATTTTCTTCCTCCTGTTCCCCTCTCACGCATACCTCTCTCTCTCTCTCTCTCTCTCTCCCTCAGGACTTAGCGCGGCAGTGTTGGAAAAGCGTAACGCTAACAGCAATGTGTACCGATGGGTAGAAGCTTATCGCAACCATGGCCATCGTATTGCCACGATTGATCCAGTTTTGTTTCAACCATCTGCGGATGCTGGATCGAGCAAAGGCCTTCCCGAGCTGCAGTACACCCGGTACGGTCTCGGTGCGGGCGATCGTATCGATCCGCGTGGACTCCTTAATGTACCGGCGTCGCAGCAACCCCTGTCGATGGTGGAGCTGGACGCGCTGCTCGCCCGGATGTACTGTGGCAGTTGTAGCATCGAGCTCGGATTCATCGAATCGGAGCAGGAACGTGAATGGCTTGCGGGACGATACGAGCAGCTGTTCCAGCACGAGCTGACCGTGGGCGAGCGACGGGAGATAGCAGAGCTGATGCTAAAGTCGCAAGCTTTCGATCAGTTTCTTGCTGTCAAGTTCCCGACGGTGAAGCGGTACGGTGGCGAGGGAGCCGAAAGCATGATGGCGTTCTATTGGGAATTGTTTCGGTGTGCCGGAGAGCACGAGCTGCGCAACGTTGTGATCGGTATGCCGCACCGGGGAAAGCTGAACGTCTTGACGACGATGTTCGGGACGCGACCGGCAAAGATATTTAAAAAGTTTAAGGGCTACCCAGAGTTTCCGGCCGATGCACAGGCGATGTGCGATATTGCGAGCCATTTCCGTGAGTACGACACTCCCCCCTGACAGCTGATTTTTCGGGCTGCAGCAAGGCTTTTCCTTTATTTTCCTTCTTTAGATACCTCAACGGATATAACCGTGGGCGGTAAAACGTTCCATCTGAATATGCTTCACAACCCGTCCCATCTGGAAGCGGTTAATCCTGTGTCGATGGGTAAGGCGCGGGCCAAACAGCTCGCCCTTGCCGACGGTCCGTACGATAGGCAAGGGCAGTTCGATCGTTCGAAGGTGCTGAATGTTCAGGTGCATGGTGATGCCGCCTTTCCCGGGCAGGGCATTAACCAGGAGTGCCTGATGATGGCGAATGTGCCACACTACGAGGTGGAGGGTACCGTTCATCTTATAGTGAACAATCAGGTTGGCTTTACGACACCGGCTGAACGGGGGCGCAGTACCCGTTACGTGTCCGATCTTGCCAAAGCGATCATGGCACCGGTGGTGCATGTAAACGGGGACGATCCAGAGGTAAGCTCATTCTTCCGCGCCCTTGATAACTTGTAATTGCAAGTTTTTTTTTTACTTTTTGAAGGCACTCGCCGCCGTCACGAAGATTGCAATCGAGTATAGGCAAACGTTTGGCAAAGATTTCTTCATCGATCTGAACTGCTTCCGTCGCTGGGGCCACAACGAGCTGGACGATCCGACGATGACCAATCCGCTGCTGTACAAGGTGATCCACGCACGGCAATCCATCCCAGACCTGTACGCCCAAAAGCTGATCGAGGCGGGCGTGTTCGATCGGCAGGATGTGGACGCAATCTCCAAGAGCCATCAGAACTATCTGACCGCGGAACTGCAGGCACACGAGCAGTACGAACCAGAGCGAAGCTACTTCGGCAAGCAGTGGGCCGGTTTGCAACAGCCCGGCGATGAGGTGACCGTATGGAATACGGGCGTTGACTATCGGCTGCTCAGCCACATCGGGCAGGAGAGTGTGAAGCTGCCGGACGGTTTCGTGAGTGTCTCGACCCGTTTGTTTTTCCCGCATGGAGTACGTGTTAGCTAATAGTGTTTCCATTGAATGCTTCCAGAATGTACATCCGCATCTTCAGAAGACACATATTGATGCGCGCCGGAAGAGACTCGCGGAGGGTCAGCGGATCGATTGGGCAACGGCAGAAGCGCTGGCAATCGGCAGTCTGATGTACCAGGGCTTTAATGTGCGACTTAGTGGCGAGGATGTTGGACGGGGAACGTTTTCCCAGCGTCACGCCATGCTGGTCGATCAGCAGACGAACGAAATATTTATTCCGCTGAATGCGATGGCAGAGGGCACCCCTAACGCCGGAAGGTTCGAACTAGCGAACAGCATTCTGTCGGAAGAGGCCGTGCTCGGGTTCGAGTATGGGATGGCCATCGATAGCCCCAACAGCTTGGTGCTGTGGGAAGCACAGTTTGGTGATTTTTTCAACGGTGCCCAGATCATCATCGATACCTTCCTAGTGAGCGGCGAAAGTAAGTAACGAAACGGCCTTTTTTTACAATTAGCCGACTAACAACAGCATGTCCTCACGCAGCAAAATGGATGCTCTGCAATGGGTTGGTGATGCTGTTGCCTCACGGGTTCGATGGTGCCGCCTCCGAGCATAGCTCCTGCCGTATGGAACGCTTCCTCCAGATGACGGACTCGCGGGAGACGAGCCCCGACGGTGACACGGTCAATCTACAGATAATCAACCCATCAACACCCGCCCAATACTTCCACGCCCTGCGTCGCCAGATGATACGGAACTTCCGCAAACCGTTGGTTGTGGTAGCACCGAAAACACTTCTTCGTCTATCCGACTGCGTTTCGCCACACAGTGCTTTTGCGCCGGGCACTCACTTTCAACCAGTGCTGTCCGATCCGGAACATGGCGATCGGGTCGATCCGAAGCGTGTGCGGCGTGTCGTACTGTGCAGCGGCAAGCACTACTACACGCTACAGTCCGAGCGAAAATCACGACAGGTAGGTGATGTGGCACTGGTGCGAGTAGAATCACTATGCCCGTTTCCGGTCCAGGCCATCCGGGACGAGCTGGCCAAGTATCCGAATGCGCGAGAGTTTGTGTGGAGCCAGGAGGAGCACCGGAATATGGGCGCGTGGACATTCGTTCAACCACGCTTCGAAAACATGTGCGAAAGAAGGGTAAGTAGGGAGTGTTAGACGAGCATACTGTGTTTACGAAAGAAAGTCTTTGCTATCTTTTGACTTTTGCAGATTCAATATCGTGGCCGTCCGGAAGCTGCGACCGTTGCCGTCGGTGTGAGTCAATGGCACGTGCGGGAAGCCGAGGATGTGATTAAAACCACCTTGTATTAAAAAAAAAAGAAGACACGTTTCCTTTACAACCCATTTTCCACGCTGTGTGTACCATTTAATTTCGTTTTTAATTTAATAACTATGTATGTCAGTACTTACCAGAGATGTAATAGTAGACAGGGAAACCTTTGCTTTAGTACTGGATGGGCATGGATGTTCCCACATAGCTCTGTTCTGCGTAAGACATGTGGATCCATGCATTTTCAATTTCCACTACTCTTTAAATTATTTAATTATGTGTGTTTTATTTAGCCTTCAATTGTTAAAAAAAAACACACACACACAAGAATGCTCATTACGTAATGTGTGTTGCGTTCTACCCACAGACAAACGATAGTTTTGTTTACGATCGGTTTTTTGAGTCAATATGAATCATGCATTACACCTCGCGATGGGGCGCCCCAAACTGGGCTTATTGCTGGTAGTGAGTATTTCTAGTTTTCATCTATTGCACGTGATAATAATCTCTGCTGCTTGGTGTTTTGTATAGCTGCTGCTGTTGTGTATCGATGAACAAGGACTAAAGCGAGCAAAACAAAAATGTGTCTATCTTAGTTTGAAGGACTTTTTCCCCAAACTGTCGAAATTCGACATTAAATCATTAAATGTTATGTTATGCTAAACTGAAATATCAATGCAACTGGTGCTTTGAAATCGCAACATACTTTTGCTAACTGGCGACACAAAACTAGTGTAAAAATGGTTACATCATACAACTGCTCTTATACAAACTCTACGAGACAGCTACGAGTGATTGAAGCTTTGAGGGTAAATTCACAATACTTTTACAAAAAAAAAAAAAAAAACATACAAAACTTCTACTTGTACCTACTTCTGGAGCAAAATAAACACTTTTTTCTATACACAATGGTTCCTATAAATCGATTGACACCACTGCTGAGAGGTGCAACGAATTAAGGATCGTTCAGGAGAGGTCTGTTGCTTGACCCTGCTACTCACTCACGGTGAACGACGTGATCGGTGTAAGATGCTTC